>VYZT01057527.1:1085-28479 GCA_013400735.1 Pomatostomus ruficeps | reverse complement strand
CGGCCTGGCGGCCGTTGCGCGGCGGGGCCGCGGCGGCGGTGTCTGCCTGGCGCTGGCCATGGCGCTGGGCCTGGTGGAGCCGCGCCTGGAGGAGCAGCGCCGGGCCGAGGCGGCGTGTCGCCACATCCAGGTGGGAAGCGGGAGCCGCGGGCCCGGGGATCCCGCTGGGCCTGGGGCGCTCTCCGTGACGGAGAGTGGGGGTCGTGCTCGGGGGGAGACCCTCAGTGACCCCCCCAAGAAGGGCACAGGGGTCCGTTGCTCTGCGTAGCCCTCCAGACTCCTTCATGAAACGGAGGATGATGTGAGGAGCCCCTTGAACCCACCCCCCCATGGAGGTCACAGAGTCAGTGCTGTGGGGAGTCCCTTAGACACCCCCCAGGAAGGGAAAGGGCTGTCCTTGCTTTGGGGAGTCCCTCAGGTCATTGCTCTGGAGAACCCGTTAGACACCACAAAGGGGAGGGGGGATTCTTGTGAGGAGCCCCTCAGATGCTCCTCTTAAGGGAAGGGAGGGGGTCACTGCTGTGGGGAGCCCCCCAGACACCCTTGGTGAAGGGGAGGGAAGAGCCGTGTTTTATGGAGCCCCTCAGACACCCCTCATGAAGGGAAGGGAGATCACTACTGTGGGGAGCCCCCCTGACAACCCCTGTGAAGGGCACACTGTGGGGAGCCCCCCGACACCGTCCCATCTCTCCCCACGGAAGGTGGGATGTGCTGCCATGAGCAGCCCTCAGGCATATCCCCGAAGGTGGGGACTGCTGGGAGCAGCCCCACAGACACCTCTTTCCCCCCAAAAATACGATCCAGGGGAAGCCCGTCACTCAACAGCCCCTCATCACCCTAAAGCAGGTACCCTCACTCCCTCTCCCCTCACAGAGGGAGGGGGTCGGGGTCCTGGTGGTGGGGGTCTCATGTCCCAGGACACCGATGTGGATCCCCAGGTCCATCCCCTCTGCCTGAGACAGACGGGGACCCTGCGGTGCTGGGCCAGGCTGTGCTGGCAGGGCACGGGGGATGGATGGTGCTGAACATATTTCCTGGGTAAAAATAGACCTTTGGTGCTCAGAGCCAGCTGTCACCCGCTCCACCGAGCAGCAGACACATTCCCTGAAGTTTCTCAGGATGCTTCCTCTCCTCTGCCCTCGCTGGGCAGTTCCATTTGCTGTCCCTGGCTCTGTGTCCTGTTGTCCCATGACACATCCCTAGGGTGATCACTGGTGCTCTGGGACTGCAGCTCACAGAGGAGGCCACTGGTTTATATCAGTCCAGGTGGCAGCTGGGGCACCACCAGAATCATGAACTGTGCTGAAACTCCAGAGCAGCCTCCTGTGTGTTGTTTTCCCATGTCTCTTGAGTTCCTCTCCCAGCTCCCTCCCATCAGGGATTCACTCTTCCTCAAACTAACCAACCCTCACAGTCGACTGCCACAAAAGTTGGTTGTTTTTCCTGTTGCTGCTTTTATTTGGATTTTCTTTTAAATGCTGTTTGCCTGATTTAATTATGGAGGGGGAGAAAAGTGTAATAATGCATCTGTTTTTTAGAACAGTTAAACTTTTCTTTATACAACCACAGAATCATGGAATGGTTTGGGCTGGAAGGGACTTTAAAGCCCATCTCCTTCCACCCCCTGCCATGGGCAGGGACACCTTCCAGGGTCCCAGGCTGCTTCAAGCCCTGTCCAACCTGATCTTGGACATTTCCAGGGATGGGGCAGCCACAGCTTCTCTGGGCAAAATATATTTATATTCTGGATGGACAAATGACTCCCCCTCCTGGTTCCTCTTCCTCCCTTGAAAAGGGTACCTTTAGAAAAGACTGGTTTAGGGGTAGAGTGTATCAGACAAAAATACATGGCCTGCAAATGATCTTCCATGTGGTTACAGTGGTTTGAGCCCAGTGGTTAGAGCCTGGTTGAGACTTCCAGGTTTGACCAACCCCCCGGGATGTGTGATACCACTGAAACACCAAGTCCTCCTTCACTGGGAAGTCTGGGGTAACTGAGCAGCTTTTTCTCTTCCTATTCCTTTCAGACTGTGTTTGTTGGGAAGAACAAGCCGCAGAAAGATCCCCTGAGCTCCTTCCGCTGGCAGGGCTTCAAGCTGGAGGAATATCTCATCGGGCAGCCCATCGGGAAGGGCTGCAGCGCCGCCGTGTATGAAGCAGCCATTCCCTTCTGTCCCAATCCCCGGGATCGTCCCCCAGCCGTGCAGCAGGAGCCTGGCTCAGCTTCCCAGGATGCTGAAGAGGAGCCTGTGGTGAAACAGCAACCGAAAGGGGCTTTTCCCTTAGCCATCAAAATGATGTGGAACATCTCGGTAAGGAGTCAGTGCCGAGTCCCTGTGTCTGTTGCTGGGGAATTCTGGCTGGAATGTTTAATGCTGAAGTGTTGAAAGCGCTAATTATGGAGAGCAGGATGAGTGTGTCACAACAAAGCTGTTGGTAGGTGACACTGGAGACGTGGAGTGTTAGTGAGGAGTCCCAGAGCGAGGTAATTAGCATTCATCATCCTCTGGAATCAGCACTGAGCTGCTGCTGCTGGAGCTGTTGGGTATGGAGGTGATACTCTGGGAAGAAAAGGTTTTCTCAGGCTGGCTCTGATGGAAAGGTCTAAGAATGGGAAAGTACCAGTGATTTAGGAATTGGTGTCCTGTCAGTGTCAGGACAGAGGTGGGTTTTCTTCCTGGAGAGTCGGTGGTCTCAGGGCGGGCAGTGACCTGCCTGCTGGATCCCCTTGCCATGAGTGACTGTCCAAGATCTGCTCCAGTGTTTCCCAGCCCAGGTGACTGGTGATCCAACCCCTCAATGTGGGTCTTCCATTTTTAAAAAAATACCTGTGGCTTTCCCCATTGAGGTAATGAGTGAATATATCAAGAGAATCTTCCAAAATGCCAACATCTGGAATCCCTTAGGCTTCAGAAGTACTCTGGCATTTAGCTGCGGCTCTTCCACTTGGATTTGGAAGTTGAAAGTGAGTGTTAAGGTGTAGTTTGGATTGCTGATGGTCAGGGATGCATTTCAAGTGACAAAATAGATTTCTTTCTGCAAATAAAGGCCTTGCCACCTCCTTTGGTGAACTCTTTAAGTAGTTAATTGCTTTCCTTGATTTTTCAAAGGAGGGATTCTAGCCTCAGTCGATCCAGCTCCAGACGCAGGGCCAGCATCAGGATTATTTGCTTTCCGTTTGTGCTGGGGCTGGGTGATTTCGGAGCTGAAACCAACGTGGGCTGTGGTTGTTGTTGCAGGCTGGGTCCTCGAGTGAAGCCATCCTCGATGCCATGGGCCGAGAGCTTGTCCCAGCCACGGGCGTTGCCTTGTCCGGGGAGTACGGAGCCGTCTCTGGCCACAGGTATGGAGCTGGCGAGGTGCTAATTGTATCCCTTGATTAATTCTGCAGCAATTTGCGCTGTTAAGAAGATGGACAGGGCTTTCTAGAATAGCTGCTGAAGGCAGATAAACCTGGGGATTGTTAAATTTGTTGGCTTGCAGGGAATTGCATTGCTAAATTCTGTGGTCCAGAGGGGGTTGAAGGGATTTGCCAATAATTTGGGAGCTTTTGGGGTCCTGCCAGGGTCTGGAGAGTTGCTGTGGCTGTCTTACCTTCCTTGAATGTGAAATGTGTTGGCATTTGCTGAGGAAAAGGCTGGAGGAGCCACTGGTTAAACACAATTTAAATTTGCATTGTGATGCTTTTTAATTGCACCGCTGCAATCGGTAACAGTTTGAATGTATTAAACATCAAATGTTTTCAGTGTAACACAGTTTGACTGTGAGGTTTGAGAACTGGTTTGGTGTGAAATGGGTCCTGGACGGGGAGGTTGAAACGGTTTCAGTGCAGGAAAACTGGTGAGCAGGAAAATGGGAATTGCTCCGTTCCCACTCTTTCACCTGAGTGGGCAGTGAGCAAACAGCATGGAGGTGGAAAATCTCATGGAAACTTTTAAATTACCTCAAGTTAGCTGTCTTTTTGTTCAGAAATGCATCTTTTTGTTCCATTTGAAACAATGAAGTCCACAGCCCGGATTGTCTGATTTACATTTAAAATTCATCCTGGCTGCCAATACAAATGAATAATGAATGCTGTGCCCTCCGTGGCTGGCTGGGAATGCAATAGAGCAGCCAGAGGGGTATTTGACATTCAGGGGATGAGAGATCTGTGTTGCAGACAGATAGGTAACCTCCTTTTCAGGGCAGCGAGAGCTTCCTGCCTGTGCCATAAAATAGAGGGTCTAAATTCATACTCCCAGCATGAAGCTGACCTTTATTATGTGTCTAACAAAGTAATTGCATTTGGGCGTTATCCTCTGGAGCTGCTGTGGCTGTTTTTGAATGGAGGAGCAGCCCGTGCCTGGCTCTGCCTTTGTCAGCAGCACGGGAGGGTTAGTGGGGCTTGGGTAAAACGAAAGGCTGCGTGTTACGTGCGAGGGTTTTTATCACAGCTTTGTTTGTAGTGCAGGTAAAGCACCTTATTTCCTGTTTGGCCATTGAGATTAGGGACATCCAGTTACAGCAGAGCCCTGGTGAGGCCTTGGGTGGCTCAGTTTGCTCTGGGAAGCACCGGGGTGGATCCTGAGCTCTGGAGAAGGTGCTGGGAGACGCCGTTGCTGCAGTGGATCCGCAGGGGCTGCGGGTGCTGAGACACTGGTTGGGAAATGGGCTGTGAAACTGCTGCCCGTGTTCTTCCTCAGTGAATGGATCCCAGGACGGGTGTCTGACTATTTGCTTAACGTGCAGTCCTGTAATCCACACTGAGCAGCTTTAATCTCCCTCTAATGAGGCGTCCAGTGCAGAACAAACGTGTTTGCTCACCGCTGGGGAGCTCTTTGGTGGGGAGGACGGGTTATATTAATGAAAAGTAATTCCAGCAATAACAGCACCGTGTCCGTGACCCATCAGAACTGTGGTGTCTCTCTGCTGCACAGAAAACCTGTCCTTGGGAGGAAGAAGCTGCGACCTCATCCAAATATAATCCAGGTGATCCGAGCGTTCACGTCCTCTGTCCCTCTGCTGCCCGGAGCCTTTGCTGACTATCCCGACGTCCTTCCGCTGAGCCTGAACCCCCGAGGGATCGGTCACAGCCGCACGCTCTTCTTGGTGATGAAGAAGTAGGTGGAGAGAAGCTGCTTAACATGGCTTGGGTGCTCTGTCCCTGCAAAGCCTGGGCCTGGGCTGCTGCCAAGGAGCAGAGTATGCTCTTGGAAACGCCTGCCAGGACCTGTTCCAAGTCCTTGAGGTTCTAGCTGTGCTTCCACAATGAAGACAAACCGTTCTTTTTAATAATTACCCCAAATTAGAGTGAGAAATGTGGAGTTTGTCCCCATTTGTCTGCCCTTCTAAGCCTGAACTTCACCCCTAGTCTGAGCACGCTGCTGGAGATGGAGTAGAATCAGTAATAAGACGAGGCTGAACTGCCAGTGATAAGCCTCCAGGATGCTAATTCCCATTTTTCCCTCGTTCTGCCCAGCTACCCCTGCACGCTGCGCCAGTACCTGCGGGAGAACACTCCGGATGTTCGCCTCGCCACAGTGATGATCCTGCAGCTCTTGGAAGGCGTGGACCACCTTGTTCGACACGGAATAGCACACAGAGACCTCAAGTCTGACAACATCCTGGTTGAATTGGATTCCGGTATGTAGATCCCTGAGGATAAACAGCAGTAAATTCACAGGAGTGATTTGGTCACGTAGGTGTTTGGGGAAGTCTCACCCAGCTGCCTGTTTGGGGAAAGAAGCATCAAACATTTGGATAATCTCAGGTTGAGTTTTTAGCTTAGCATCGATCCAGTCTGTGCCCGAGGTTTTGGATCATTAACATGGACACAGTGAATTGCTGAGGTGATGGATTGCATGAGCACCGCCAGCATTGACTGGAGCATCCAGAACACCACGTGTGGGATGCTGCAGGAGCCTTTGCTTCAGGCTCTTGGCTCTGTCATCCCCCCCAAGCCAAAGGGCACAGGGAGCCTCTCAAAATCCCACCCCACGGCCAGGTTAACAGTGCTGCACCCTGGGATGATGGAACATGGCTTGGGAGGGAAGGGAACCGATATTTTCATCGGCCTGTTCTCCTGTCAGCCTCTAACGGAGATTTTAATTACCTGAGCTCTTTTTTTGGTGTGATTGAGATGTAAAGGGGTAGGAAGCAATAGCAGGCAGGTCTGTGTAATTAGGAGTGGAAGAATTTGGTTGAAGAGTATCAGAGAGAGAGACAAGAGACAGAGAGACCACTGGAATCCACCCTGCCTTCCTGGAGACAGGCCCAACAGGCAGACAAGATGGAGGATTCTCTGTTCCCCAGGGCTCAGGATTTAGAATCATGAAATCATGGAGTGGCTGGGGTTGGAAGGGACCTTCAAGCTCCTCTCATTCCAACCCCCTGCCATGGACAGGGACTCCTCCCACTAGACCAGGTAACTCTACTGATTATCTTTACCAACAATCTTGATGAGGGGATCGGGTGCCCCCTCAGTCAGTTTGCAGAGGATACCAAGCTGGGTGTTGATGTGACGTGGTGTTTGGTGCAGCCAGGTCCTCCCAGACTGACCCCTAACTCTGGCAGCCCCGTGTTGTTCACAGCTGGCTGCCCCTGGCTGGTCATCACCGACTTCGGCTGCTGTTTGGCGGATGAAAACATCGGCCTGAGGCTGCCCTTCACCAGCGCCTACGTGGATCGGGGTGGCAACGGCTGCCTTATGGCACCTGAGGTAAATCCCTCTGTGGCCGTGCTTTGTGGTGCTGCTTTTCTGCCTGTCCTGTTGTCAGAACTAAAAGTTTTAGTGGCATAATGATGCCTTAAGATTGAGCTTTTATATTTCTTAGACTCTGTGCTGCTTTAGTGTAGCTCTAAAACTCCACACAGTCTGTTAACTCCTGTTCTCACATTCTAGCTAGACATAACAAATCCTCTCCAGGCCTGCACTCAAGGACACCTCGTTGTCCCAGGCCCCGAAGTCTGTAAACTGAAGCTCTAAAAAGGGGGGACAGACTTGGGGTGAATTACATCATCATCTGAAACCATAATTGGACAATTAACCCTGATCTGTAAATTGATCAAAACATAAAAATGTAGCAAACTCGTGCCCCGGGGTCCATCTTGGGTGTGGCCTCTCCCGGAGAGGCTCTGACTGCCCGAGGTGTCCCTATTGAAGGCCCTGCAATAAATCCCCAGTTTATTCTCTCAATCTTGTCTGGCCTCTGTTCTAGGGAGCAGCCATCTCTCAGGCATCAGTAGAAGGTTTGTGTCTTACCTTGGGTTAGGCTTGGTGAACATCTGTGCTGAGCCGTGTCAAACAGTCACCTTAACAGGAGAAAAGTAATCAGTTGGTGTTAAGAGACAGAATCAGCCTTTCTCCCCCAAATTTACTCTTTAATTTTTATTCAGACCCCTTTCCATGTAACTATTAAGAATTTTATGCAGCAGCCCTTGTGTTGCAACAGTGCTTTTTGGCTGAAGTTCAAGGCCGTTGTGAAATTATTTACAGTTCTTTTTTATTTCTCTAATGATAAGCCTAATAAAAGCCAAGACACCCTTAACTGTCTGCTGGACCTGGAGCACCTTGCCATGGTGTTGGTTATTGATCTGCAGGTCTCCTGTCCCCGTAATTCCAGCAGGAGAAAGCCCTTGGGACTCTGGGAATGCTGGCCAGGGACAACAGCTAAAGCCCGGGTGCAATGTCCAAACTCCTCCCAGCATCCCAGTGAGCAGTGCCGGAGGCTTAGAGCCAGCAGGGAATATTTACACCACAGATTCAGGTGAAACCCACCTTTGGTTTCAGTCTCTAGGTTTATTACAGGGAAAGTGCAGATTTGAGCAGTAAAAGTCAAATTTCAGCACAGAGGCCGCACTGGGGCTGTTGATTTGAGTATCCCCCTGTCTGTGGCAGGTGATCACAGCGTCGCCAGGTCCAGGCACGGTGATCAACTACAGCAAAGCCGATGCCTGGGCTGTTGGAGCCATCGCCTACGAGATCCTGGGCCTGGCCAATCCTTTCTATGGCCACGGGGACTCGGCTCTGGAAAGCAGAAGTTACCGGGAGGAGCAGCTGCCGAGCCTGCCCGACCGTGTGCCCCTCGAGGTGAAGCAAGTGGTAAAGATGCTGCTTCAGAGGGATCCCAACAAGGTAAGAAGCTGTTGCCTTCAAGATATTCTCTTTGGGAGTACCTGTGGTGGATCATTTCACCTTGGAGGGCTGCAGGTGCAGGAGTTAATCCAGGTCTCACTGCAGAATCAAAAGATGACATAAGAATCAAAGCTAAATAAAAAGTCTTTGCTGAGTGGTGCTGAATTATTTCAGGGATTTCAGGAGATGTTTGTGTCGGGACTGGAGCTCACACTGGAGGGTTACACACAGTTATATCTATACATTAATATTCACAAAGAGCTTTCTAACTCGCAGGGCGGTGCCTCAGGGGAGTCCCAGGGAGTTTTGGAGGTGCCAATGCCCCGTGCTGGTGATGTGGCTGAGTGCAGCAGGATCAGCTGATCTCCCCTCCCCTTGCTCTTGCAGAGGTTGTCTGCGAGAGTTGCTGCGAACGTGCTGCACCTGAGCCTCTGGGGTGACAGCGTTGTGGCGTCCAGGACCCTGAAACCCGACCAGATGATCGCCTGGCTGCTCTGCCAGTCTGCAGCCACCCTGCTCACCAACAGGCTGGCCGAGAAGAGCCAGGTGGAAACCAAAATGAAGATGTGCTTCCTGGCAAACCTCGAGTTCGAAGACCTGTGGGCAGCAATCTTCCTGTTGCTGGCCTGGAGAAGCCGCTCTGGGTGAAGGAACCGCCTGGAACACGAGCATCCCACATAAATGGCACTTTCTAAAGGCACATAGGAACCTGTCCTGTCTGTCTGTCTGGAGTCCTGTAGTGCTTTAGGGAACAAGCTGCAGGCCTGTGTTTAGGAGCTTGAGCTTCTCTCTAGCCAGTGTTAACCACGCTGCTTTTCTGCCCCTGCTAGAGGAGATGCCCTTGCTTCCTTACCCTCTGAGGGAGGGTGTGTGGACCTTGCAGGTGTCCAGAGGTCCGTGGCTGGTTTGGGAATGAATTGACCTGTAAAGTTGTGTGTTGAGCAGAGCAGGTTCCTTTCAGAGGGGTGGCTGGGAGGAGGCACTGTCTGGCTGCATTTTACACGGAAACGTCACCATTTCAGCAACACACAGAAATCTAAACTGACCTGCAGTCTGTTCTTGAGGTAACCGGGGTGGTCTGAAACTCATATTCCTCCGAGCTGTGAAATGATGGCCTGAACACTTCCTGGCGAGGTGCTGCCTGGTAACGTGAGCGTCAGCAGCACTAAAAACGCCGCGGGTGTGCGCAGGATGGTGGAAGCACATCGTCCTCAAACCCTGCTTACCCTTGTTCTTAACTGCTGTAGCTCTGTGGTGGCGGCTGCCCCGGGGTCCAAGGCTGAGTCAGACTCTGCAGTTCGGGATAATCTCCGAACAAAGTGAGGCTGGGCAGCAGCCCCCGCTTCAGGAGCTTAGTGTGATTCTCTGCTCTTTTACCTTCCTGTGTTTCCTTCGGTGAAATAACATCCTTTGGTGGGGAGGACGGGAGACATCGATCTTTAAATAACAACAGCCATGTTTGTGAAACATCATTTCATTTCATTTGATTTCGTGGCTGTAATTGTGTTTAGGGGAACTTGGGGAGAAAGTTATTTATGCTTGTTGCACAATAAATTGAAGATTAAGCTCTGTGGCTGCGTGGGTTCTCTCAATCCAATTTGGGCTGTGGAGCGTTGGTTCTGGGGTGTCTCAAATGCGAATTCAGCTCTTTCCAGTGCTCGCTGTGGAACACGGTGTTTTACTGCAAGTGGAATTTCCCAAAGAGGAACAGACTTTGCCTTGGGGTTGTGTTTCATACCCTCCTGCATGGTAAATCACTGGCTGCTCCTGCAGTTTCAGGATGGCAATGGCTGATACCCCCAATCATCACAGGGTAACCTGCTCTCAGGTTTCTGCTCATTGTTGCAGTGCAGCAAGGAACACAGAGCCTGGAGAATCGGGGAAAATGAGCTCTTGGGGGGAAAAAGCTGCAAAAAAAGACCTTTGTGTCATTGATCTGACCCAACCAAAGTGTGTGCTGCCGTTTCTTACTGAGTTCTTGCAGTGTGTTTCTGCTGCCTTTGCTTTGTGTGTGCCCGCATCTGGCAGCGAGTCCCACGCCCTGGACACTCTCTGGAGCCTTTTGAGGGGTAAATGCTGTTCCTGTGTGGTGGATCTCTACTCTGAGCCCTCTTCCTGCCATGAACATCATTCCTGTGCCTCTCCCTCTCTCTCCCAGCTCCAGTCTCTCTACAAGCGGGCAGCAGAATTAGGGGCTGGAGCCACCCAGTATCGAGTGTGTTTGTATTTGCCCAACCAGGGTTTTATCTGTGCTGATGAACTCCACTTGTTGGAAACTTGCTTCCCCTGGGAACCGTTTCAATTCAGTCCTCAAAAATGGCCTAAAATGCTTGTCCTGCAGCTTGTCCCTCTGGTCCTTAAACCCCTGTTAATGCTTCCCCTGCGCTTGCATTTTGTGCCCCCTGTGCTTCTGCTGAGGTCAGACTTCCCTTTTGTTTTCTTTTGTTTTCTTTCCCTTCTGCCTTCCACCAACGAGACGTTTTTATGATTCTTCAGCATTCCGGGTGCTTTTGTGAAGTGCAGGTTAAAAGTACAAGCTGCTAATGCCACAAATGCTGCCGCGCTGTCTGTGTGCGAATGCCCCAGGGGAGCAAACAGGGACATCTCCCGGCACGTCCCTCCTGCCCTGTCCCGCTAATCCCTGCGCAGGCTCTGCCCCTCGCTGCCGTGTTTGTTCCCGGTGTTTGCCAGGACCATGCCACTGGGAAAGGGGAGGGTTGGGAGGCTGGGCTGGGTTTCTGTCCGTCCCTGGGCCGTGGAGTGTCCGGCTGCACTTTGATCCCCGGAGGGAGGCTTGGCAGAGCAGCTGGCGCGCTGCCCGAGCTGGGGCTGGGCTCCACAGCACCCTCGCTGTGCTCCCTGCGTGACAGAGGGTGGGAGTGGGGGTCAGGATGAGGCCCCTGCTCTGGGCTGCCTGCAGCCACCTGCTGCCCCGGGGAGCTGCGCTCTGCGCTCCCAAGCCGGCTGTGACCGCCATGGTGACCACTGTGGTGACCACCTCACACCGCGGCCTGCAGCCCCCGGCCCCGCTGGCCACCTGCAGCTCCCCACCCGGTGCATCCGCAGGGTTCCTCCAGCCCCCGGTCCCAGGGAGCAGAGCCCCCAGCCGCAGGAGCTCGCGGTTCAACGTGCCCCCCAGTGCCCTGCTGGTGGCCCGGCCCGTGGGCGTCTGCTCCATGATGAGGCTTCCCGTGCAGGCGTCGGCCGAGGGACTGGACGCGGCGTTTGTCGGCGTTCCGCTGGACACGGGCACGTCCAACCGGCCGGGAGCCAGGTAAGGGCCAGCCAGGGGAGCTGTGCTTCCCTCTGGCCATCGGGCACGGCTCTCCTGTGATGAGGGCTGGGAGCAATACCTGGTGGTGTTTCCCAGCCGTGCTGTCTTCCAGGTTTGGCCCACGTCACATCCGCGCCGAGTCCGCCATGGTGAGGAGGTACAACGGCAGCACCGGCGCGGCACCGTTCGACTCCCTGCGCGTGGCCGACATCGGGGACGTGAACGTGAACCTCTACAACCTCCCTGACAGCTGCCGCCTCATCCGGGAGTCCTACCAGGGGATCGTGGCCTCTGGCTGCGTGCCCCTCACCTTGGGTAAGGAGCCCATGTCTCTGTCCTGCCACCGCATCCCCGTGTCCTTCCACCATGTCCTGGCTCCGTCAGACTCCCTCTCCTCCTCCCATCCCTCAATCCAGACACGGCAGAAGGCGAGCGGTGAATCCATCCCCTGCACGGGCTGTTGTGCTGTATCGTGGGTAAATCCACAGGCTCTCTGCTGAACAGAATGTTCTGTGATGCCTCTTGCTTTGGGTCAGAAATGAGGAGGATGAGTCGGTCTGTAAATGCAACCAGGGATGTGGTTTTGGTGTCCTGTTGAGCAGGACCCAAAGCAAGGGCAGATTTTGTCCCTTTTGTCCCTCCAGCTGAGCGAGCAGCAGGCTTTGCGTGAGGCCTGGTTTGGGTGCACGTTCAGTTCGCAGCTGTCACAGCTTGGCCTCGCTGGAGGAAGCGAGTGTGTGGAATAACGAGGGGCCAGTCACCAGTTACAGCGTCCTCAGAAGCTGATCAAGTGTCTATTTATAACCCAAATAAAGCGTCCTGCTCCACAGGCTGTCCCTGCTGCCACTCCTGCTATGGTCCTCCCTAGAAGGACGACCAGGAGAAGAGAGGAAGCGACCTGCACCTGGGAGTGTTTTCCTTTGGCAATAAATAAGTGCAGAATAAATGCAAAGAGGGAAAAAGTTACTTTGGAACAAAAGTAATGAGCGCTGAGCAGCTCCTGCAGTGCGTTCCCTCTCTTCCCTGTGTCCTCTTGCAGGTGGAGATCACACCATCACATACCCAATCCTGCAGGCCCTGGCAGCAAAGTGAGTTTCTAATCTGGAGATGGAGAGAAAAGCCCTGGGAAAGAGCCTCAGGAAGGCTCCTGGTTTGCTGTCCCTGCTGTTGGGACAGGATTAACGTGGCCACCGTGTCTCGGCCAGGCACGGCCCCGTGGGACTGGTGCACGTGGATGCTCACACGGACACCGGAGACACGGCCCTGGGGGAGAAGATCTACCACGGGAGCCCGTTCCGGCGCTGCGTGGAGGAACGGCTGCTGGACCGCGGCCGCGTGGTGCAGATCGGCATCCGAGGCTCCTCCTATGACCCCGATCCCTACCAGTACTGCCGGGAGCAGGTAAACTGATCCGCAGCCGAGCGCTGGACGCTCTCCCTGCCGTAAATACCACGTCAGTAATATTTACTTGGCTCCAGCAGGGAAATAAATGCGATTTTTGCCTCTTGTTTCATGCCACTGGCTTGTCCTGCAGGACAAGTGCTCCCAGCTCACTGAGTGTCTGCTGAGCAGAGAGTAAAAAAGTGTGGGGGGAGTGGAGGGGGTTTCCAGGTGCATTTCTGCAGCTTCAGCCTGGAATGAGGATTTTTCCTGGTAGATATTCCCCAGCAGGGCAGGGGATGCTCCTCATTTGCCCTCTTCCCCTGAGCTGTGTTCCTGCAGGGTTTCCGGGTGGTCCCGGCTGAGGAGTGCTGGATGAAGTCCCTGGAGCCGCTGATGAGGGAGGTGAGGGCGCAGATGGGGGACAAGCCTGTGTACATCAGCTTCGACATCGACGCGCTGGACCCCGCGTACGCCCCGGGCACCGGCACCCCGGAGATCGCCGGGCTCACGCCCGCACAGGTGAGGGGACACCGCTCCCTTCCCGGGGAAAGGGAATGTTTTACTCCCTTCAAATGAGATCATTTCACCAGCACAGCGAAGTGGAAGTTTAGGGAGGCCAGGAAGTGTTTCCTGGTGGTGATGAGGATGGGAAATGTGGAACTGATATGATTTATTCTGTAGAAATTGGGTTTCCTTACTGGAATTTGGGGAAAGCAGAGCCCTGACCAGTCTGCTAGGTCAGATGTGTTTCTTGATCCCAAATCCATTTTTTCCCTAGGCTTTGGAGATTATTCGTGGCTGCAGAGGCCTGAACATAGTGGGGTGTGACCTTGTGGAAGTGGCACCGATGTATGACGTCTCTGGTGAGTCTGAAGCTGCCCGAGGGCAAGACAAGCGCCTGGCACATCATTTGTGGGTGAAAGCCGTTGGACAAACACAGAATTTTTCCTTTTTTTGTCTTTTTTTTAGGCAACACAGCCCTCCTGGGGGCAAACCTACTGTTTGAGATGCTGTGTGTTCTCCCAGGAGTGAAGACACTGTGAGGGCAGTTCCCACCTGCCCTCCGTGTCCTCAGCCAGGCTTTCCATGTCCCCTTCCCTTCAGCTGGCTGCAGCCAGCACGGGCTTTGCAGCATGAAATAAATGCCATTTACACTAAGAAAGGTCCTTTTAAACTGAGAAACCATAGGGAACAGGCTAAACAGCCCGTTTAACTGGGGTCTGGAGCTTTGGAGTTGGCTTGGAAAGGGATAGACGAGGCTAAAGCCGTTTTGCCTCTGGAATGACTTACCCAGCTCACAGAGCTCCTGGAAAAACTGTCACTGCTAAAAGGTTTGTCCCATCAGGATGTGGCAGCAGGACAATGAATGTAGAAGAAATGAGGGCACGAAGGGGGCCTGGGCGTCCTGCTGAGAGCAGGGAGATATTTGAGTAGATTTCCTGCTGGTGGAATAACCAGGAATTTCCGATGGCAGGAGTGGTTTAACGCTCCTGGAATTTCTGAGAGGACGTGGAGGCAAGGTTAGTTTGTGCACGGAGACACAGAGCCACATCATCACACATTAAAATAGTTTATTTTGGTTGCGAACCTGTAATCGTCTCAAAACAAAATGACATCAGTGCCTGTTCACAAATACAAAAACAAAATGAAAGAAAAAAAAAAAAACCGAACAAAAACCCCCCAAAATAAAAAAAAGACAAGTTTGCCAAATAAGTTAATTATCCCCCCTCCCAGTATCAAAAGTGCAAAATAGGTACCTAGTTTTCAGTCCTACTCGTCAGGCTGCGCTCGTGTCCTGGCTCCTGGTTGCTGTGGGTGAAGGGCAGAGACAGGGACAGGGAGGAGTTTGGGAACAACCTCCACGCTGGGGCCTGCATCCCTTCGCCTCAGCTCCGAGCACTGTGCCTTCGCTCAGATCTCGCTAGGAAAGTGCACTAGGACCGAATTCCCTCAATCTTTGGATTGCGAACCACCGCGTGCGGAACAGAATCGTCGCAGGCGTTTGGGGGATGACGGGGGGACGGCTCACGGCTGCCGGGAGAGGGCAGATCCCGGGATGAGCAGCTCTGACCATGGTCTCTGAACAGCCAAAACCACCCGGGGTGCCACGCTGGCACTGCAGCCAGCTAAACCAGGGGTCAGAGCAGCTTGGCTTTTGCTTCAGCCTGGGCAAAAGTTTCCATAAAACCCAGGAGCTGTGCTCCCGTCCAGCCGCAGCCGACACGGGTGGATCGATGCAAGCGCCCCCTCGGCTCAGCTCTGCTGAACGGGGAGGTTACTGTGCTGAAAAGAAAACAAACCCAAGGATTCTGGCAGCGTGCAACACACACAGCGGATGTGAAGGCCACAAAGCCTTCTCCCCTTCCTCAGGGCAGGGCTGAATTCCCTCACTGGAGCAGAACTAGGCACTTTTTTTCATGATTCGAGGGTTTTCTCCTTGTTTGTGACCAGCTGAAGAGACAGCAGAGACCCAGAAAGCATTCTTCTGCTTTTGCAAATGTTTAACATGCTCTGTGGGGCCTTCTGCTGGGCTAAAACCTATTCCAGCCACATCCTGCAAGGCAAGCTGTGGGAAAAGTGCAAGGAGTGCTGCGGTGATTGCTCCAGCCAGGTGGAAATAAAAGTCTAGAAGCATCAGGCTGGTGTTTCACTCCCCCTCTGCTCTCTTGCAGAGCTGCCTGTGTGCCTTCACAGGAGCTCCTGGGCAGGGAGAAGACCTCACCTTCCTTCCTTCCCTCTACTTCAGTGCCTCATTCCACAGCCTGGAGTCTACAGGGCTGGAATTAATTAACCTCACGTGGGGTTGGTTTGTAGCATGGCAGCCTTTATTTGAAGCACATTTTACAGGGGGTCTGAGGTGCCTGTGGGGGTCAGAGCGTGCCAGGCTGCTCCCAGGATGGGGAAATGCAGCGAGGCAAGGCTTTGGGAGCAACCAGGGTGTGTAGGGAGTGCAGTGACTGGGGCATCCCGGTTTCTGTGCGGGATCAGCAGCTCGCTCAGGGGCTGGCGGTTATTCTCCTGACTGGCTGCTCTGCTGAGGTGGTAACTGAGGTGGCAAGGGCTGAGTCTGGAATTAACACCACGTGCTCACTGAGTGCTCTGTGCTCCAAGCCCTGTGGCAAAGGCCACTGGCCCCCATCCCTGCGCTTTGGCAGAGCCGGAGCCTGACGGTGCCGCAGATCTACAGAAGGAGGCCTGGGCACCACTGTCAGCCACGGAGCAGTGAAAAGGACGACCAAACCTCACAGGATTTCAGTTCTGGCCACAAAGAGAAGCCCTGCTGCCTCGCCTGGTCACTTGAAGACTGTTAAGCAGCCACGAGGCTGCTGCTTGTCCTCCCCCTGCCTCACCCAGGGCCACCCTGTGGTGTTGGAAGCGGCTGTCGGGGCACTGCTACAGCAAAGCATCGTCCAAACCCTGTGCTGTGCAGCTGTTCTAACCTCACACAACCCCACCAGCTTCTAAAGGATGAAAGAAATACCCAAGCAAACAAACATAAAGCCACGGGAGCAGCCTGAGTGTGGAGAAATGGAGGTTCGGGGTAAGAAGGAAACGGGCGAGAGGCTGAAACCCAACATCTCTGCCCCCCGACGAAACCAAAGGAGCTTCACACGCACGCAACGGTCTGGTGATACAGCACTTCTGGGGCAACATTTCAAGAATACAATCGTTGAAGGATGAGGTTCCTCGATACAAAGGAAGGTTGGTTTGTACTACAGCTGGAAGGGTGTTTGCAAGGAGCCCGGGAGACTCCCTGGCAGCTACGTAGAGTTTTTTTTACACATCTACTGGCTCATAGCAGCTCACGCCTACAATCTGAGGACGTAGGTAAAGTTATGGCTCTAGGATACATCGTCTAAACTCGACAGAAGCAGAAAAGGCATCTGAAAAATCAACATGACATTTAAATGGCTCAACACTTGGACAGTATTTTACGGCCGTGCTAAACCCTTTCCCTCCCCGTTAACAGTTCAGCAGGTGGAACCATGACACGAGGAGCATGACACATGCAGATCACCCACGAGCCCGCGCCACCGGGGGTCCCAGCTACGGTTTGCTACAAGGGAGATGCTCCTGACCGGATTCTGCATCACTTACCATGGGGAAAGCCGAGAGAGCATGACTGCCTGGTGGGAGGGCAGGGCCTGGAGGGTCTGCAGGGTCTGGCCAGAGTTACACCATGCACCATGGGCTAAGCACACGGGGACGGGGAGGGAGAACCGCGACCTGGCCTGCGCCACCGGCCGTGGCTGGTCCGGACCCAGGGCAGTCACGGGTTTCTTCAGCTGAGGTAAAAAAGAGATGGGACGGGGGCGACTCGGGAAGCAGATGTGGCAGGATGAGAAGGGCAGAACAGACTTCTTGGCTCTTCGGTTGCACGGCGTCCAAACGCACGGCGGGGCTGGAGGGCACGTGGGTGCGCTCGGCTGCGCTCCCGGGCTCCGGACGCGGGAGGTGTGTTCTGGTTGCCGGCCCCAGGAGAGTTCATCTAAAACCTAAGGTCCATTCGTCACGCTTGTTTGAGTATTCCTGGAAAGAGCTGTCCCTTGTCATCTTCATAAAAAGTTTGTCCCTTAGAATCTCTGTGATATCCCTCAGTCTAGTGAGGGCCACGAGGGGATATAGAACCTCTGTAGGGAGCCCTCTAGAAGGCGTTCCATCCAAAAGGACAATTTGTGTAATTTGTTTTTAATGGATCCAGATCCCGGGCTGCAGGAGGGTTTCCCTCTGGCTTCCGCATGTTGTAAAGTATTGTAATCCTCGCACAATCCCGGGGTTCCCCCCTCATCCCCTGATCTGTGAGGCTTAAAGAGGCAGAAATATTTCTTGTGGCCGTTCAGAGCCAGGACATAGCCTGTGTAGTCACGCTCCAGGAAATGCTTGTCATACTGGTTTGGGATGGGGGCTGCATCCTGTGCAAACTCCAGCAGATACTCCAGCCACTCTCGGTGCTTGTCCAGGCTCAGGAAGGAGAAGTGGAGAGAGCTGCTCCTAGGGGAAGAGCAGAGAAGACAGTGGGATTAGCACGTGTCCCGAGTCCGGCTGGATCCCTACTGGACAGGTAAGGAATTGTCCACAAGGGCATGGCAGTGCTGTGTTGCTGCATCTCCTTTTTCAGCTCAGTGTGTGCAGCACTGTCGTGCTTTTTATTTGTCAAAACATGGATACAGCCAAAGTGGCACCAGCACCTGAGCCCTGTGGCCACCATCACCAGGTCTGGCTGGGAGTGGCCTCTCAGTTTTCGGTGGCTCATTGCCACTGGTGAGGGCAGAGACCGCTTTGCCCGCCAGAAGCGTTCACTCCTGGCAACGGAGCCGACCCCGCTCCTCACACGACATCAGAGCAGCATCACACACGTGGTTAACCCAGCAACAGACACCCGGGAGAGGGCCCAGCCTACCCTGTGAACGTGTAGACCTCCAGGGCAAACTTCTGGAGCAGGGGGGTTTTGGTGGAGTTGGACAGGATCAAGACGACGTTCATGTGCCCGGGCCTCAGGCGCACCAAGTTGCTGGTGTAGTTGATGTCCGTTAGCTCAGTCACCTCAACAAAGCCCTTTTTGGGAATCCTGCTGCGACACAAAGACTGAGTGAAAGGGGAGCAAGGGACTGGGAGCAGCTGAGGATGGAGAAACCATGACTGCGTGTGCCAGCCCGTTACACCGAGCCCTCCCTGCGCCCTGCAGCCACAGCCAGTGTAACTGGTGCAATGGCTTGGTTTGGATCTCCCTCAACCAATGGGTCAGACCTTTACCTATCCCCTGAGGATGCTGTCTTGGGCAAACCACGTGGGAATTGTTTAATAAGCAGATCAGTGTCCCCCTGTCTTTCTGGCTGTGCCTCCTTCCTTGCTGTGCCTGCACTGCCCTGCACAACAACTGCACTGTCTGTGCAATTTCAGCACTGCTCTGCTCTTCACTGCCCCTCCCTGCACAGCTGCTCCCCAGCAACGCTTCACAGAAAACATTCTGGAGAAGTCAGAGAGGGAACCTGTTACTCTCTTTGCTGAAGCTCGCGTCGTTCTTCTCTGTCTTTGCAGCGGCTTCTTCCTTCCCCGAGGGTGCAGAGTCCCTTGTGTCACTCGAATCACTGCAGAGGAAGGTGATGTTGTGTGTGTTTAAGGCCTTGGCTTGGACTGAGGAGCTGTCCCTGAGGGTGTTTTGGTGTGCACTCACCTGAAAGCCTGAACAATAACGGTGCCAAAAAGGATGAAGAGCGCGGAGAAGAGCAAGGACAGGAGCGGCATCATTTCTCGCCTGAGGGGAAGATGTGCAAGCAGCAGTCAGGTCTGTGAGTTCATATTTTCTGCCTCAATTCCAGTTCCTGTCTGCCTCAGATAACACTGTGTTCCTTCCCCAGAAACTCAGCTCGTTTCTTGGGTCTTAAAGACCATCAAGTTTTTGAGTGCTGTCCTGTTCCCACCCAAAAGGAGGCTCCAATTGGATCTGTTTTAAAATGAGGTGACAGGGAAGCAGTGAAAACCAACAATGGATGCCCAGTGCGTACCAGTTACTGTGAAACAAACTGTCCCAGCAGTCTGAGATGTAGTCCACCGTGGAGTAGAACCACCGGATAAGGAACATCTGTTTGAAAAGAATGAAAAGCAAAAAACAAATGACAAAACTGCTATAAAGAGCCCCGACAGGTTCAGAGCATGCCATGAGCTGTTCCACAAGCAAGAAATCTTGTAAGAGTCTTGCCTTGGTATTTTAAAATATAAATAATGCCTCTGAGCAACCATAATGGGACTGTCCACAAAGGTGACACAGAAAGGCAGTGCACTCACAGGAGCCAGCTCGTCGTTCAGGTCTGCCACCACGGTCTCTGATGAGAGCAGGCCGGGGTCTGTCCTCAGCTGGTCCAGGAGATCCAGGAGGATGAAGTTGTCCTCTTTGCTGCCTTGCCAGGCCTCCTCCAAGGCTTTGAAGGCGATCTTCCCTGCGTTATTGCGTCTCTCCAGAATGACCACCTGCATGAGCCAAGAGCATGGCAGATGTCAGAAAGGAAGGATTTGGGTTTTTTTTTGCTAGACAGATGATTCATTTCAAACCACTGCCCAGAATTAGGTGTCAGATCAAGGTACAGCATCAATTAAATGACAGGCTGAAAGAAGAAGGGATTAAAAAAATAAAAGGAAACCCTCACAGCTGATTTTCCACGATCCATCAGCAAGGCGTCTGCGAACTCTGACTGCCGATCGCTGTAGACGTGCACAAACTTCAGCGTGTCCTTGGTGTTGGCCACAGCAAACGTCAAAAAGGCCTCATAAGCCTCAGCAAACTTCTCTCCTTCCCCAGTAAACAAGACCACGCAGTGCCTGGGTGACAACAGGGTGGGGGATTAAGAACCAGTCTGGAGGTGAGAAGGAATGACCAACCCCTTTCCTCCTCCCAGAACAATCCCGACAAGCCAGAAACCTCTCTGACTGCGTGGATGTTGAGCACGATCCAATGCAGTCACAATGCATCAAACCAAAAGCGACTCTAGGAGCAGCCCAGAGCCTTGGGAAACAAAACAGGGGGACATGTCACTCACTTCCGCTGACGGTGAGACTTCTTCACAGGACACAGCTCCTGGAACAGCCTCTGGCTGGTGAGCCTGGCCACCATGAGGAACTTATTCTGGGAAAGGAAGTCATCAATGAGCTGCTTCTTCATTTCTCGTGCCTGGCAAGGACAAAGAAAGCAAAACTCAGAAGTGAGCAGAGGAGGGGAGGGGAAAGCTGTTGGATGTTCTGGGGAAGGCTGCCAGCCCTTGTGATCCTCCCTGCAATCACCCAAGATGTTTTGAGGCCCCACAACTGGGAAGTTACATGTGTCCCCCGACCCCAGCAGGCTGGAGTCCCCCAAGCTTCCCCTGCCCTAACACTCGCTGTCCTTCTCCTCCAAAGCCCGAGTTTAAGCTGAGAACAAACACTCTTCCTCCAAACTGCACCGCTGGCCAACCTCTCATCGCCAGCTCGGTCAGAAAAGCTCCGTGCCCATTTTCCCTCAGCTCCTGGAGAGGGCTCTGAGCAATACCTGCACGACGTCAGCGGGCCGGTCGATGTGCTCCTTGAAGATCATCATGGTGGGGGTGTAGACGTTGATGTTGTACTGACTGGACAGCTTCTCGGTGCCTCGGAGCCCGACGTACACGTACCCGAAGGACAGGTAATCCCGGTAGGCAAAGGCCGTCAGCTGGGAGGGAGGAAACCCCCAGCACATGTTTATGTTGGACAGTGAGCATTTTCTCTCCCAAGTGCCCGTGGGGACTCTGCTCCCAGAACACATCCCGCTGTTTAAAAGCCACTGGATGTGCTGTGAGAGGCACAAGCCCTTCCTCTCCCTCACTGAACCACATTTTGCATCCTCTTAGTTATTGTGCCAGGAGCCTCCATGAATCCACAGCTTTATTTACAGCCTGACACGTTGTAGGGTAGCAGGGGCTTCTTAGGAAATGGGATTTTCAGCAAGCCAAATTAGATATGCCACAAACATCTCTCATTCCCAACAAAGATTGTGCACCTGTGTCCCTGCTACCCCTGAAACACAGCTGCACCTTCACACCCATGAAGGGTAACTGTGGCAGTGATGCCCGATGGTTTTTGTCTTTTCTTTTCATACCCTTTTTATACATTTTTATCCCCTTTCCCTGTCCTCGTCCCCTTCACAAACACTCCCTGTCCCTCAGCCCTACATGTGGAGAACCCTTGGAGGCTGAGATTGAGCTCAGCTTGGGGCTTCTCTGAGGGGAGCAGACCAAACATCCCGAGTGTCTCCAAAGCAGAGGCTCCAGCCTTGCCCGGAGCCTCCTCTCTGCAACAGGTTTGTTCAGCTGGGCTGGAGTCTCCCTTGGGGGGGTCATTAGAATGGGGGACAGTTCCCTCATTTGTTCCGTTTCTCATTGGGGATTTGAGGTCGATCTGCTCATTGCTGAGCTCCATCCAACTGGATCCGCGTTGTACCCGGGGGTGCTGCTCGGCTGTTCCCACCTGGGCCGAGTTGTGCCCCTGGGATCCCATTAACCCAAGGGGATGCCCTTTGCCCTGCGCTGCTGGGGCTGCCTTGGATTTGTACCAGCCCTTAAGGCATCATCAGGACAAAGAACCAGACTCCCAGCAAAGCTGGTCACCTGGCCATGCCATTTCCAACCAGCACAGATCACCTCGCTCTCCCTGAACCAGTCCCTGGTGTCTGGAGGCATCACTCCTCCTCTGCTCACAGCAGTGCCGTGTTTTCCTTTGGAACATCTGGATTTAAGAGCAAGTGAACAGTGCAGTGAGAGAAGTGACATTACCTTGTACAACAACGGCACAACTGGCATGTGGTCGAACAGCAGCACGTGGGGCTTGTTGTCTTTCTTCCAGTCAGACAGAAAGCGGATGTAGTTTTTATCTGTGATCTTTAGACAGAAGCAGGATGTTAGTTTAACCTCTGAGCTGTCAGACACCGGAAACGCTCTACAGCAAGGAGTCTGGAGCAGGACTGAGCCCGAAAAGGCTGTCCAGGTGTTGCAGGAAGCCAACCTGTGGGTTGGCCTTTCCAACAGGTATTCCTGATTAATGAATGAATTAAAACCATCACTCTTGACCTCCCTCAGCCCTCTTAGTTACTGCAGCCTCTGTCGATGCCATTCCAAGTCAATGCTAAGAGCACTGTTATTCTCCTGTTTGTTGGGACCATATTTTATATACATACATACATATATATATATATATATATATATATATATATATAAAATGGGAAGCCAAGGGTTAAAAGGCACCTGAGAGCTCCATTAAACCTGCTCTGTTTCAGGTGTGACACCTCTCAGAAAGAACATCAATGGCTGCATTTACTGTAGAAGGGGAAAAGGACCCTACTTTTGGGGCGACAAGTCCAATAACTCCAATACCCAGAGGACAAATCAAGAGTCTGTTGGGGAAGGTGGCCCCTGGTGAAGATCCCAAGGGAAAACAAGGTGAGGTGAACAAGGCCACAAGCAGAGGGCAGGCAGGTGAGAGTGATGTGGGGGCTGACCCCATCACATTGCACTGAAAGGGGTGGTGGGCGCTTTAGGACTCTGCCAAAAATCACTGGAAGGCTGAAATACAGGAATATTTTATCAGTTAGGAGGTTTTACTTAGGACTTTGAAAGGGCTCATGCTGCCAGCTCCAGCTTCAAAGGTCTGAAGGAAAACTGGACAAAACAAACGGGACTCTGTGTCAGCGGTTTCAGCAAATGTGACTTATGAGGTAGTGAGTGGTTCCTAATTTGCTGGATGAAATGCCAAAAAAAGAGGAGGGAAGTGAAATCCAGCAAGTTCCTGTCCTAGGGATAGCTTGGGCAGAGCCCTGGCGGCTGTGGGGTGTCACAGCTGGGGGCAGCCAGCACAGACTGGCAGGATCAGCTTTTGCAAGGAGAAATGTTACAGAGCCGCGGGGTGGGAACGCTTCTGACAGCTCCAGCGTTTGGAGCTTTGTGACACAGATCAGCTTGGAGCCCGAATTAAACAGATTAGCACCCAAACAGCCAAGGAGAGAGGGATCTCCAGGCAGAGAGGAGAAGCAGCGTCTGACACCCCTGCTAGAACCTACCTTTTCAACCAGATTCCCCGGCAGAAGGTTCTCCACGAACTGCCGCAGGTTTTCCCGAACGACAGCGTTGTGGAAGAAGGTTATTTTCCCGTTAATGAGCCCCAGCAGGGTGGGAGTGCTGTGGGCACCCAGGTGATGGGCAAGGCGCCGTTCGTACCCCGCGTGAACGACGCCGATTCCTGCTCCTGCAAAAGGAGAGCACTGGGTTCACCTGAAAGATCCCCAGCAACCCAAACGCCCCGTGGAAAATTGATGGCCTGCTCCTTCGCCCAGCACCCTGCTTTGGAGTTAGGAATGTTTGGGAAAGCATTAGGATAAACCCCTGAGGAAATCCACAGGTTAAACTGGGTCACAAAAACCTGAAGGCAACCACGGCAGCCTCTCCAGGCGAGGGACACACACCCAACCTCAACAACCTCATCCTCACCCAGCGCCTCCAGTTCCTGAGCAACTTCCTTCCACACGGGCTCGATGTGGATGCAGCTGAAGCACCAGTCTGAGGTGATTTTAATGAGGTAAGGTTTCTTGAAACTATCCGGCACGATTTCATTGATGTAGTGGGAAAAGTGGAGCAGATATTTCTCGTCGGAGGTGTCGCGCCGCTCCGAATTGAAGGGGAAATGGAAGAAGGACTCGTCGAAATAGAAGCCATCGTGGAAGCGGTGGAACTGGCGATGCTGCTGCTGAGAGAAGCCCTGGCTCTCCCCAGCATCTCCATAACGATCAAAGTTTGCCCTCTTTTCCTCGTTGGAGAGAATCTGGAAAGCAAATGGTAGAAAAACGATTGTCTGAAACCACGAGGGGGACCTGCCCTGGCCGTAATCCCTTAGTAAATAACGTAGGGACTGTGCAGCCTTTGCTGTGCGTCAGAGGGATAAATATTTTGGGAAAAGGAAGCATCACATCCTTCTAGGCTCACTGTGGTAAATAAGGGTAAAAAGCCCTCAAAGCCCAAAGAAAAGGAGCCCTAAATCCAGGCTGCTGTACCCACTTCTGTCACCAACAGCTCCTTGGGTCTGAACATGCTGTGTTCTGAGCACAAATGCTCTTTTCTGGAGTGGCTTTTGCTGGTGTCTGTTTGAATCTGGGGGTTCAGGAAGTGCCAAAAGTTTCACTGAGCAGCCAGAAGCCCTGCAGAGAAACTGCATTCTTATAGCAGGAAATAAGTATTTATTTTGATTTCCATGGGCTTGGCTGCCACAAACTGGGGCAACCAATTTCCAGAACGTGCAAATAACTAATGCTAAAAATAATCTGAGGTGACCAAAGCTCTATGGTGATTAACATTGCTTACATCACCCCAAAATGATTTTATGTATGTGAGTCAAGACGCTGCCCAGCAGGGCAGGCCTTGGGGAATACCCACTCCTTCCTCCTCTGAGGCTTTTTAGGCAGAACAGGGCAGACCCACAGCAAAGTATTTGCAGCAGAAACCATGCTGGTGACTCCAGCAGCTCTGTCAACAAAGCTGAGCAAACTTTTTGGGTGGGTAATGTCCACCTCTACAGGGTCAAGCACCTTTCACGCACAGAAATACACAGGAAAAGCACAAAGCCATGTGTGGAAAAATAAAGTCACTTAACGTTAACGACAGCAGGGGTTTACAGGAAGCACGTGTTACCTCGTAGGCCTTGCTAATCTGGATGAATTTGTCCTCTGCTCCCGGGTCCTTGTTTTTGTCAGGGTGCCTATGGGGAAGAACCAGAGGAAAAGGGGTCAGTGGGGGGCATGGGGAGCTCTGTTTGGAGGTGAGGAGCACACGGGCAGTGAGGGTGTGCAGTGACACCCCCAAGGCTGAGATCAGATTTACAGCCAGCACGTGCTGTCCCTGCCCAGACTCCATCCCAAAATGCAGCACTGGGATGTGTGCCGTGTGCCTGCGGACCTGTCCCTCTGTCTGCTCATCCCCAGCAGCTGAGCCCAGGACATGGAGCGCGTCTCCTTCCTAGCAATGCCTCCCTTGGCTGCTGCCCTACATAACCAATGGGTTCTTCCTTAAATCACCTCCTGCCAAGGCCTCGGGGACGTCTCACACAGAACAACATGGGCTCTAAAAGCTCCAGGTAAGCCTATCTTATTCATTTTATTTCTGTGCCTTAAGCCTGCCCTTCACCACACACCACCTGCATGAGGGGCGTGACATTTGCACATCCAACACATTTCCCTTCCACAGCACGGGGACTGAGCTGCCCTTGGACACTGAGGTATCAAGTTCAGACTTCAACCCTCGTGTCTTGGAAGTTCCCAGGGAGAAGCTTTTCTCCCCACAGACAGACTCCAAGAGAACTTTCCCCCCCATCACTTGACTGGGAGAAATTTTCCCCCTTGTAGCCTGATCCTAGGAGAACTTTTCCCCATTATAACCGGACTCTGGAAGAACTTTTCTCCCCGTAGCCAAACTCAGGGAGAAATTTCCCACCATAGCCACACTCCAGGAGAACTTTCCCCCCCGTAGCCAGATTCCAGGAGAACTTCTCCCTCCGTAGCCAAATTCCGGGAGAATTTTCCCACCCTAGCCAGACTCTGGGAGAACTTTTCCCTCTGTAGCCAGACTCCAGGAGAACTTCTCCCTCCGTAGCCAGACTCTGGGAGAATTTTCTCCCTGCAGCCTCATTCTAGGAGAACTTCTTNGGAGAAGCTTTTCTCCCCACAAACAGACTCCAAGAGAACTTTCCCCTCCATCACTTGACTGGGAGAAATTTTCCCCCTTGTAGCCTGATCCTAGGAGAACTTTTCCCCATTATAACCGGACTCTGGAAGAACTTTTCTCCCCGTAGCCAAACTCAGGGAGAAATTTCCCACCATAGCCACACTCCAGGAGAACTTTCCCCCCCGTAGCCAGATTCCAGGAGAACTTCTCCCTCCGTAGCCAGACTCTGGGAGAATTTTCCCACCCTAGCCAGACTCTGGGAGAACTTTTCCCTCTGTAGCCAGACTCCAGGAGAACTTCTCCCTCCGTAGCCAAATTCTGGGAGAATTTTCCCACCCTAGCCAGACTCTGGGAGAACTTTTCCCCCTGTAGCCTGATTCTAGGAGAACTTTCCCCATTATAACCAGACTCTGGAAGAACTTTTCCCCCCATAGTCAGACTCCAGGAGAATTTTCCCACCATAGCCACACTCCAGGAAAACTTTTCCCTCGGTAGTCAGACTCCAGGAGAACTTTTTCCCCTGTAGCCAAACTCCAGGAGAATTTTCCCACCCTCTCCACAATCCAGGAGAACTTTCCCCCCCCTCTCCACACTCCAGGAGAACTTTTCCCCCCGTAGCCAGATTCTAGGAGAACTTTTGCCCCCGTGGCCAGATTCCGGGAGAATTTTCCTCCCCATAGCCAGACTGGGAGAACTTTTCCCCTTGTAGCCAGACTCTGGGAGAACTTTTCCCCTCGTAAGCAGACTCTGAGCGAACTTCTCCCCCCGCAGCCAGACTCCAGAGGGTTTTGGAGCCCGGATCGCTGTCATGGAGCATCTACGCGTTCCAGGCTGACTCCCGGCCTGCGGGGAAGCCGGGGCGCACAGCCGGGCGAGGCGGCTCCTGCCACCACGGCCGCGGGGCCCGGCGCTGCCACGGAACCCACGCCGGGATCCGCTCGCGGGGCCGGCCGGAGCGGGTGGAAGGGCAGCACGTACCATTCCCGGGCGAGCCGCTTGTAGGCCTTCTTGATGTCGGCCTGGCTGGAGCTCCGGCCGACCCCCAGCACGCGGTACGGGTCGAAGTCGCCCGGAGCGGCCGCCGCCAGCGCCGGCAGCAGCAGCAGCAGCAGGAGCAGGATGCAGGCGGCCCGTGGCGGCTCCATGGTCCGGCGGGGCCCCGCGGGCGGAGGGAGCGGACGGGCCGCCCTCCCGCACCGAGCGCCGCCGCTTCCGGCGCGCCCGCCCGCCGTCCCCATGGAGACCGAGCGCTTCCGGGGAACCGGGACTGCTCCGAGGGGAGCCCCGGCGGGAGGGATCGTCTCGTGCTCGGAGGTGAGACCCTGAGACAGGATTCGTGTCCGTGCTCCGAGGTGAGGCCCCGGGGGAGGGTTCGTGTCGGAGCCCGGCGGGGGGGGTCGGGGCGGGGCTCCGGGG
>VYZT01057525.1:0-17983 GCA_013400735.1 Pomatostomus ruficeps | reverse complement strand
CTTTTATTTATTTATTTATTGTTACTGTTGAAGGAATGGATAATGAGCTGAAGATGATTAAACGAAAAGAGATAATGGGACAAAAAAGAAGTCAACCTTCATTTTCTTATTTTCTTCTTCTTCGGGTAATTTTGTGCTCAACACTAGTACATAACATTTACTGAAGATGTGCTGTTGTTACTGACACATATTTCTTGGTTTTCTTCATTACTTGGACATGAGAGAGGAAAAAAAATTATCTTATGTTTAATCTATAATTCATCCTATGATCATCCCTGCAAACTTCGAGGAAAAATTGGGGTTTGGTTTTGGTTCGCGCTTTTTTTAACAGAAAATGTTCTTACTTTAACCAGTTGTTTGAACAACACCTTTTACTCCATAAGTCACACTCCTGACTTTGCTGTCATTACATCTACATATTACCACGTGGATTCTGAATCAAGTATTTTACATTTTTTTCCCTGCTGTGGCTGTTTTTCACCTGCCCTGCACCTCACCAACCATGTGCCAGCTATCAGAGAGTCATCTTTCGGTTACTGTGTGAGAACTGTCACATGCTGGTCCCTGGCAGTGCTCTGGGACAGACAGGCTGCACTGTAAAGGCAGCTGGGACACATCTTGTGCCTTGTGCTCTGTGGTGACCCAATGGTGGCTGTTTCCATGGATCTCATGTATAAAAAAAAAACAACAGAGTGTGCAATTTTTAAGACTTTGGCATTAGAAAAGAACTTCTCCTGAGTGAAAGCTGGCAGCCTCACTTCTTTCTGATAACCTTCCAGCGTTACCTGACAGAGTGACAGTCCTGCAGTGTAGTCCTGTATCAGCACATCCCCTCGTGCTGGCACGTGCTGGACAGCACTGCCCAAGGACTGCATCTTCTGTTATCTACTGGGCATGTCAGCAGTAATTAATGGTGTTCTGCAATCTTCCTCAGCACATATAAACTGCTGCCATTCAACAGACTTTTTACTGTTATTGCCAGCCGTAAATTGTTTCCGTAGCTCACATAATTCATTACTTGCAGGCCACAACTGACCAGTAAAAAGGTATATCTGGGTCACGTCTGTCACAGATCATTATAGAGTAGAAAATACAGATATTTTTAGGAAAAGGAGTGCCCAGTTCAACTGACATTTGACTCTGAAAAGCAGTTTTTTCATCCATCACCAGTAATGTGTGCTCAAGCTCTGCCTTGAAACACTTCTCTATGGGCAATGAACTGCACAGCAGGATAGATACCATCTAGAAGAAAAATAAGCCTATAAATCCACAATCTCGTACACATACCCACAGCATGAATAAGAAATAGTATTTCCCCAAAAGCTGCTTTCTGCCACTTACTTTTCCATATAACATACATCTGACAATACAGAGTTTCCATCTTCATTTCAAGTGAACTCTCTGTTCACAAACTTTTTCTAACCTAAGAGGAAGAAGTCCCATCTTTATCACCAGAACAGTCAAATCTAATTCAGGTTTCACATATTGCATTTTCAGCACCCTGCAGTTCCTGGCAAAGCAGCCTTCATATATGAGATGGTACCTTTTCTTTTATACAGTTTTCCTCCCTCCTGATTGTAGCCTTTTTACTGGAAATACACGGGAAGGCCAATTACTGACAATTGCAGTACTGGCTTTGGCTATGCTAGCAAATCCTCGCAGCAGTAAATCTGTCCAGAGAATACATGCACTTTGGTTTGATACCTGCTATCCTTATTGCAAGTCTCTCTTACAAAACACATTTATTCTTGCAGATGTCTTTTCTTTCATTGCAACCTTTGTTATCGGACCCTGCAAAGGAGATCCTCACTGTTGTTGCTGTGCCAGCACATTACCTTGTTATTTAGAATGTATCAAATATACAGAAATGTTGGTGATGCCGGAAGCACATTTTTTAGGACAACAAATGTATAATAAATTGGAAAATGAGGTAAATTGTGTTCCTCGTCAAGATAACACAAATAACAGGGATGGGAAATAATATGCAGCCAGCTATGCTGATGGCACAAGATTTTCTAGGGGTTTTTTTATGTTCTTCAAGGTTATTATCAACTAATGTTGCAGTTACAAAAACAAATTTATCAGCTCGCTGCAGTTTTATCAAACATCACAGCTATCCATATATGTTGATCAGTAATTACCCCAGAAAGAATTAAATATTCCAATGATATAAATTCATATATTTAAAAAAATAATCTTACAGAGGTCTGTCTAGAAAAAAGAGCTCACTTCCAAATTTATAATTCAAACTCTGACTTAATATCACTAGAACATAGATTTGTATATCTGCTCCAAAACACAACCTTATGTTGTTGTTTTTCTTTCTTCTATTTCTGAGCCTTATGCTGGGCCACAAACCTTCTTCTGCTCCTGCTTCCACATAAGGCTGTGGCACCATGCACAGCCCATGATGAATTGCTCTAATGGCAGCAGAAAGAGAAGGTCAGTGCAAACCTCAGAGGCTGGAGACGCCTCTTTGGCATAAATTCCCGCAGTTACGTAATGAGGAAGATGTATCTAAAAGTAAACTACTTGCTCGCAAGATTCTTCCAAGGACCATGCAGCTGCTTAATTATTAAGCA
Organism: Pomatostomus ruficeps; assembly: GCA_013400735.1. Lineage (NCBI taxonomy): Eukaryota > Metazoa > Chordata > Aves > Passeriformes > Timaliidae > Pomatostomus > Pomatostomus ruficeps. The sequence continues at coordinate 15,401 of VYZT01057525.1, read as the reverse complement.
CTATGAGTACTCCCACTGATGTCAGCACGGCTATTTATAATGAAGAAATTCAAGAGTGTTCATAATTCTTCAGGATAAGGGTTATTACATTAAAATGATCATGGGGAAAGTAATTTTGGGTCCAATTATATTTATTTAGGTGTTCATCCTAAAATATTGTTATAGTTCCACAGGTTAATATATCCTTAAAATGTAATTTTAACTCTGAATTTTCTCATTTATAACATTTGGGTTTTGGGGTTAGAGGCTCCTTGTAATGCATTTTGTCTTAAATTATTGATGTGCTCTGTCAACCTTAGTTCCATCATCTACTGTGGTATCTTGTCTGCATAATTATGCAAGTTAATGAAACTCGTGAGAAGGTATTATGAACACTTAAACTAATTTATATGTGTTTTATATGCAGAGGAACATATTGTATGGAGAATTTAAAAGTAATAGCAATTCCTATAGAAGTTCATATATCTTATTTATAAGAAGGATATTAAAGCAGCAGAATGAGATTAATGTAAAATTCACAACACTTTTTACAATTTTTAAGATACTGGTTAGAGTATTCAAAAGCGCTGGTATTTTTGTGTCCTATTCTAGGTATTACATAGATATTTAAACTTGAAAGATGGGCTCAGTAGCCTATCAGGATAACTAAAGAGCATTATTAAAAATACATATGTTTCAGTTCCTTTTCTCTATATACATTTTCTTTGTTATGGTTTCATGGGTGCTTTCTTAAGCAAAGATTCTCCTTGTTTCCTTTCTGTTTTGCTTTTCCCCCCTCTTAATAGCAAAAAGAACATTGTCAGCAATTTGAACAATTTCAGCCAGTTCAGGAAAAGAATAATTTTTTTGAGCAAGCATCTTTCAATTTAAACTATAGCAATTATAATTAACAAATTTCTGCAGAAGGAAATCCTACAGAGTGTCAATTGACTTCCACCTGCTCTGCAGTTTGTAGGTAGTTTGATACAGTAACACCCCAAGCCGAAAGACTTCTTGGAGTAACTAAAGGACATTCCCATGGTGGGGATGGAATAGCTCCAACACGCAATCCCCTGCAGGGGCTGGGACAGCCAATGCAAACAGAGCTAAGTGGGCCTGGCAGTAGGAGGACTGTACCTGTTGCGGGCTTTCTCTTGGAAACATGCCAAACACAAGGCAGAAATTCCTAATTGCTACAGGCTATAAGCCACAGCCAGTCCTACAATAGCAGGAAATCCCTGGTAGGCAGCTAGCTATTAACATCTGACAGCCTTTGAAAAGTCGGCTGCTGCTAGGTGGGGCGTTTTTTTTCTGAAGAACAGAAATTATAAAGGATTTCTAAGTGCATTCTACACATTCCTGCTTTGAAGTTAGTAACTCACAGAAACTGAGACTGGTGAAGTCTCCCAAACAAGATGGTGAACTTCAAACCGGCCACGGCTTGCACTCTGTAATTCACATGCTGTTACTCAGTATCACGTGTTTCTCTGTAGACGTGCTGGTTCAAGGATGATTCTAAACTCTCGTACCACTACACGATTTATATTTGGAGCGTAGCTTTCTTTTTGTAGTCTGAACTCTGAACAAATAAAGAATATGATGTCTGGGACACATGAGAATGATGAAACATTTTTTCCCATTAGATGATCACAGATACGGTATAAATTTTTTGAGGAGGCAGATAACCTCCCATTGCGGAGTGCAATATTGAAAGTATTTTCAGCAATATTTCCTAGGTTAATATCTACAAAAAAGCTCTGCTTAGAGCATGATCAAATCCAAAATCTTCAATCAGAACATCTAATACAGAAACTGACTCTACCTCACCTCCAACTAACATTTTGAATAACCAAAAAGGAACTCAGGATGTGCTCTACGTACATGTCAGGTCTTTTCCTCTGCATGTATACAAGATCATTAACAGAGATAGATCTACCTAATGAGCAAATAATGCTTCACATTTCCTTTTCCTTGTGATTTGCAGTTAAAGATTTTACCTTACATGTATGATCTTTTCCTAGTTTTCCTGAGCCGTGTAGTCAACTTGAACTGTTTTTCACAAGCAGATCTATCTGACCAAGCTGATATCACACCAGATAAATTACAGAATCGTAAGAGGCATGAAATTTTCCCATTTGCTCCTGTAAGGATCTAAATTTAAAAGTCTTCCTGTGACACTTTGAACACTGACACTTCTGTACTTGCAGTCCAAGTAATAAGTAGAATATACTCCATTAAGATCAATACTGTGAAAGCTGAATATGGATGCAAAATCTGCCCAAAAAAGCCCCAAACCAAACCAAACAAAACGAAACCAAACCAAACTGAACCGAACCAAACCAAACCAAACCAAAACCCAAGCACCTTTGTAAGTTTTAAACTGATTAAACAAGTTGAGAATAAGACCCCAAAGATTTAGCTTAAAATCCCAAGTGATACTCAGATTTCTCACTTTTACAAAGGTGTCACTTCCCATAAGAGTTTAAAGTCCAGATACTTTAGAGGAATTCAGGCCTTGATGTGAGCTACAGGCTTTCATTTAAAAGGTATGCAAACTTGTAGGGGCAACTCTCCATACAATGGGAAAAATCTAGAGAGGAGACTGGACTGAAGGGTGCTTGTAGTTGGGTTATTTTTACCTATAAGACTATCTGATTATAAAACTTGCTCTGTTGGCATTACAGCAAGGCTGATATACGCCAGTGCTGAAGTGAAAATGATGCAGTTGCTCTGAGGAGGCCCAGGGCAAAATAACTCATTTCAGTATCTTATAATTGTGGCTCCACCTTTTCTCTACAGGGTTGAATCACACCTGGAACAAGACCAAGTTTACCTGTAATTCACAACTCACAGTGGGTGAGCTGCATCTTCTGCACAAATGTGTGTTACAGCAGCTTTGTTAAACACAGTGGCATCTTATTTTGCAGACTGTTGTCATACTTTAAATGAGAGGCTTTTCAGAGAAGGGACTCATTTGCTTTGTATTTGTACATTGTGCTTCATAATGACACTCCTGTATTATCTATCTGTAAGACACTACAGAAATAAAAATACAAAGAAACTCAAAAAACAAGAATTCAACAGAGAGTATCAAACCCCGAGATATTTATCTCTATCATAGGGTATGAGTGGGATGATAGCAAAATAGACTTTTCTGAGAAAACCGGTGAAATGTTTCTCCAATTCTCCTCATAAATGAGTCATAAGAAAATATACAACTGAGAAACCAAATCAGTTTAAAAGAAAATATCTATTTTAGAGTTCTACAGGAAACAATACTGTATAATGTAATGGGGCCAAATGTAACTTTAATCTAAACACACAATAATTAAATAAATATCAAAAGGTCTCATTTTTTTTTGAAGACACTGCAATCCTAGAGGCAGCAGTAATAATACACTGATATTACTGGATAAATTCTTGCTTTGAAATACAAAAGAGAAACACTTAAGGAGTCACTAGAATTAATGTGAGTCCCATTGATTTCCATGAGATCGATATTATTGTAAGATGCCTCTATATGAAACAAAACCTGTCATAAAACTACATAAGCAAAGAAGGAATGTGGAAAGAGTTTGTGTACCAAAACATCTTCTCCATCAATATAGATGTTGGAATGATGGTCTGGGAGGTAGCAGGACAACCCTGAGAAGAGGTTTTCCTGAATGTCTAAGATGTGACACTATTAAAGAGAAAGTTAGTAGAAAAATAATAGAGAAATCACAAAGGATGTTAAGAGAAGCCCATCAATAATGCATAGGTCTTCAGAGTATGTTTTTTTTAACCATAACTCAGAAATAATAGAACAGAAGACAATTAATGTGTTACATTTATGAGCATTGCTTTGTAATTCCACTTTTGGGATATCTTTAATCAGTGCACAGAAGCATGGATTATTCTCAACAGAATAAAATTTTATACTGATTAATGACACATTTCAAAAGGTATAGAAAGGGAAAAAAGTAGAAACAAATAGAGGAGTTACAGATAAAAATACTGAGATAGATTCCTGTTGATTTTACTTTGTTCATCTCGACTGAAGTAAAACTTTACAAGTGTGCCTGACATGTATAACCTTAGTTTTGTTAAATGTTTAAAGACAAGATTCAAAGCTGTGAGACACATTCTGTTTGCTTTAATGTTATTATTCAAGCAGCTCCAAACAGATATTGATAAATCTCCATTTAGGCATTTGCTTTTGACTAAGCATTTTCTAGACTGAAGTTGAAGCAGAATACTAAACCAAATTTTTTTATCACGCATTTAATCTTAGTGACTTCCATTTTCATTGAGAAAGTCCATTTGACTACGAATGGAAGGTGAAGACAAAAACAGGATGAATTTGCTGATGCTATTACTGTTGATTTTCTATGAATGGTGCAAGTGAAAAAAAAAGTTTTATGTTAGACTGTCACTGTAGCAGGTGAGTAGCAGCACTGCAAAATTTCCTTCCCAACACCTGAGAGAAGTAACTATGGGAATACAGCTAATGCAAGCTGATGCACTAACAAATAGATATCAGTTAGGGCCTATCCAGGAGAAGATAAGTCTCTCTGCTCATCTTGGGCTTGCCTTTGGAGCAATTTGGGGTTCTTTTTTCCTCCTCAGAGGGCAGTGGGAGGGGTACCTGCACCTCCACAGATATTTATCCAAAGTTGCTCCGTTGAGGCAGAGACCCCGTGAATTTGCCTGTTGTCACTCATCCTTCTGGGGGGCAATGTGGCAAGAGATGATACATTGAAGCTTGGTTTTGGTTTATTTCCACCAACGAACAACATCTGCTTATATAAGTGCAGAGGCTTGTAGTTATACGTGATCATCCCCCTGTGCTCAGCACTGGTGAGGCTGCACCTCGAATCTCAGTTTTGGGCCCCTCACTACAAATAGGACATTGACGTGCTGGAGCATGTCCAGAGAATGGCAATAAAGCTGGTGAAGGGTCTGGAGCACAACCCTGCTGGGGAGGAGCTGAGGGAGCTGGGGCTGTTTAGCCTGGAGAAAAGGAGGCTCAGGAGAGACCTTATCACTCTTTAGAATACCTGAAAGGAGGCTGTAGCAATGTGGGGAATTGGTCTCCTCTCTCAGGCAACAAGTAATGCGCAGAAATGTCATCAAATTGTGCCAGTAGAGGTTTAGATTGGATGTTAGGAAAAATTTCTCCTCTAAAAGGCTGATCAAGCATTGGAACAGGCTGCCCAGTGAAGTGGTTGAGTCACTATCCCTGGAGGTATTTAAGAGGTGTGGATGTGGCACTTGGGGACACAGTTTAATAGTGGACTTGGCAGTGCAGGATTAGCAGTTGGACTCGGTGATCTTAGAGGTTTTTTCCAAACTAAATATTTCTATGATTCTATGACTTTACAGAACTGAGTAATAAAAAAATAAAATAAATAAAAAGTAGTATTTTATTTTACACAAAAATAAAGCCGAAGTTCACATTTAATGACGTGATACTCGGAGTCAGGCCTAGATTTTTGCTACAAAAGTCCTCTTTGGAGGTCTCTGAAGGACCACCCTGTGTCATTGCATAGCTTGGAACAGCTTAACACCTGGCCAAAATTTACTCTCAGCTGTTCTATTTGTTCAGGACTCAGTCCACATTAACTGTTCGTCCACAGTCTTACTGTCATTTTTTAATATCTGGAATACCTATCAACTCAGATAACATACTTGGGTCGCACAATGAAGGGTCTCATTTGATTGCTGAAGTCCAATTTGTGAAAGGCTGAAATATCCACCTGGACTTACAGTAACAATAAATAATTCCTTGTGCAGTGCCATTGCATTTATCCCAAGAGCAGAGCACAGTGACAGCTAGATGGTCAGCTAGTGAGGGCACCAAATCTGCACTGTAAGGGCAAAAGTAGCATCCCCATTTGTTCAAAGTTAAATTCCATGAGGTCTAAACGTACCTTGATTTAAACATCATTGAAAAGTCATCCTCATCTAGCAGACAGCCTCCATAGGTCACACTATTGTTTATTGAAGGTAGAAACAATGGTGAGTGCATGGCAATATAATGATGACAATGTTATAAAATGATACAGCATTTTATATCCATGAATATCAAGATGCTTTTGGATATTAGTTATTCATGCCTCTTGACACCAAAATAGACCTTGCTGAGTTATTGTTTCACTTCCTAGACACAGGTCTGTGTTGCCATTTAGACTGGTAGTGAGTTTTGAAGTGAGATTTGTGTTCACCTCTTTTTCCTCTGTTCCTGTTCCCATTGCACAGCAGCTCTGGTGTATCCAAGCTGGGCTGCACCGAGATGTCACTAAACCAGAGGAGGTGTTCCAGGAACACGCTTAATCTGCTCCCATAACAGAGAGACATGCAGCCCTTGGATCTAGTACACCAAAGCAACGCCCGAGCACATGACAACACGTGAACAAGTATTTGTGCTGGGTCCTGAGTCCTTTTAGCCAACTGAGCACAGCTCTGCAGACCCCTCCCAACACGCTGCACCAGTGCTCACTCATACGCAGCGCACACAGCTGACCCGGCTCACCGGTCCCAACTCATTGCTGTGAAACTTCTTTGCCTCAGGAAGGACACTGCTTCCCTACATTTGATGCCAAAGAGAGGCAAGCTGTTACTCATTATTTTTCTTTTTCTTCTTTCCTGCCATATTTTTCCATGAACATACCACCAAAAAGACAATGAAGGAGAGGGGAATAGCTCATCTTTTTGCTGTTTAAAATGCCATTTCCTCCATGTCACTTTAATTTTAAAACATGAGGTGTAAGGTTATAGAGAACATTGGTGTTTGTCTTGAATCTCTGCCTTTGTTTTGGATCAAAAACACAACACCCAGGCCAAACACAATACTAAACATTTACCACTGAGGTCACTGATCTGCAATTTGTTGCAGTGACAGATCCAATATTGTGCTTGGGGAACAGACTGGATGGCTGTTAATGCACTATTATAGGAACAGTTGGGAAATTGGCTGAGCACCAGGTAACTGGAAGAACTGGAGCTTATTGCACAAGTCCAAGAGTGTTTTAACTTGTGACTTGATTGCTAACATGGGGAGAGCTTTTAAAACGTTAATTGATTTTTTTTTTTTTGTAATAACATAAACCATCTGTAGCTTTGAACTTAAATTTAACTTCTCTAATTAATTCTAATCCTTCTGCTACAAGAACTGTCTGTCACACATCAGTCTCTTCGTTCTATTTTTGGTTCAGTTTGTCACATCATTTAAAGCCTTGACCCCACCATAGCCAGGTTTTAATTAACAGTAAAATAGTTCTAGAGGAAATTGTATAGAGCATTAGGAATTGAGTTCAGACCTGTCCAGACAACACAGGAAGCTCTGACATACTACCTTGTGCCTTACCAATGTGTTTGTGGAAAACAAGTTATTCCATTTATCTGTGGATTTTCTATGAGAAATTTTTAAGCTATGGCTTAAAATCCTGTTTTACTGCAGAAAGTTCTCCTCCTGGCCACACACTGTACTGTTTGTCAGATTCTGAGAACTGTCAAGACATCAACAAACGCAAAAAAACCCAGATAAAAATTACTGGGACGCATAGGGTGGGACAACTAAATACAAGGTGTAGAAGAAATCCACTGACAAGATGATAAATCATTTAGCTCTGAAACAGAAACAGAGTGGCCAGAGGAGGAGGAATGTCAAGGGCAAGAAATCAAAGATAGGTTGTGAACAAAGCTGTTACTGTGGTCATTATCATATTACTGTGTGTAGGCAAAGAATGTCTGTGGGGCTAACAGTTGCTATGTGGAAGAGAGAACAAGTAAAGCTTCAAGGGATACTTTTGGCTGAACCCCTTAACTACTTTATTAGGGCCATAGTAATTGTTAGGCAGATACAATGCTGTATATTTAACATTAATGACAATTTGTAAAATAAATCTCACTGCATATCATAGAAGAAAGTAATACTCTCTTCTTCCAGAAAAGGCATAAAGTTAGTCCCAATCTCTTGGATTAGTTATTACAAATGATATTATAATTAATATTATTATAGAAAATTGTTGAATCTATACTCAGTTAAAGGATGATGTTAGATCAGTCAAGATCTGATGAAATATCATTTTTGGAAAGATGTGTACTGGAGCTATTCCCATTTCACGTAACACGCAATGCAGCTTACCAAAAACCTCACACCGCATATCAACCCTCCACGCTTTTAGAGACACTGACAAAAGTCTGTTCTGACGGTGCAAAAAGCAGTGGTGTGTCAAAGCTGCCACTGAATTCAATGTGACATCTGCAGATCCAAGCACAGTTTGAAGGTCTGAGTCTTCATATTGAAAATCATATTGAGATGTTAGAAAAACATAAAGCAGACTGCAGAGTCAAAGAGCTGGATTGTACACTTTTAAAGAGTTGAGATTTTCCAAATCCAAGAGGACCAAGAAGTGCTTCAAGCCCTATTACAGGAGCTTTTTGATCTCATCTGATTTTTCAGCAACTGTAATTTTAACTAAGTGACCCTAAAACTCACAGGGACAGAGAGTCCTTTAGAAATGATGTGAAGTGGGCAAGAAAACTGTAGACACACAGAAATTGTGAAGGTACTGCTACGGGTAAACAAATGCAATTCATAAGAGACTTTAATGAAATTGCATAAAAATGTGCTATGGCAGCTCCATTCCTGACTGGTACTTCATTAACACCTCATAACTCAATCTAATCTATTTACATGCCCAAAGTCTAAAATCTGAAGCATCCAACACTGAACAACAGACTGGCAGATTTGAATCTTGGTCAGACAAGTGCAAGATTTTAAAAGATTTCAGTTTCACATCAAGATGATGAGGTGACCTCTCATTGTCTTCCTCCTTTTTATTCCTTCTCTCATGACAAATGAAAGAAGGATTGATTTCTTTCCTCACAGAACAATCAGGAACTTGTTTGGCAAGCAGGAGGCTGGAATGTGGAGCTGCTGGTTGAAAGTGCTGGTCTGAATTAGGCAGAACAGAGATTTGAGCCTGCATTTTCCATACAAATGCATTATATACCAAAGTAATTGGTGCTTCTGGGACCACAGTCACTACCTCTTTTTCTGAACAGAAATTCCTTTCCAGTCCCAAGAAACTTTTCTCAGATATAGTTGCATGCATTTGGTTTGTTGAACTGATATTTCTGACAAAACAAAGGGAAGAAAATTAATTTCTAGCTAGTTCTGCTGTTAGAATGTTGTCTGTTAAAAAATGGAACAATTCAGACAAAAAAAAAGTGTTCAACGCTCTATGAAAGACAGTCTTAAAGAAAGAGACTGAAAGATTACATAAAAAGAAGTCATTTCAGTGATGATTAAAAGTTACTAGTTTTACAGGGTGTGATGGGAGTTATAATTCTATTCAACTGTGAAGCCTATTGTCTTCCTGCAAACCAACAAGATGTTTGCTCAGATTGTACAATTTCTATAAAGTTATACACATCAACACCCTTGGGTGTTGCAGAGTATTTTAATTGTACAGGTAGAACTGAAAACCAAATGAAATCACTCCTCAATATGCAGCTGGGTTAATGAAATCAAACGGGACCTTCCAGTTTTACAAGAGCTTTAAGAGTTGCATTGAGGATCTGGTCCATGTGCCAAATGTAAAATAAATTATTTGTGAATGGTTATTGTCTAAGCCACAGCTGATCCCAAGTGATTCTCATGGATCCCTTTTTCTACAGAAACTGATATTAAACATGCTGGGAAACTGTAACAGGATCATGAAAACTTTACAATAAGTAAAATGAGACCAAGAAGAGAGCACTGCATTTATAAACCTTATATGACAGCATGGAATAAGCTGAGAATGATCTAGCATCTTTACAGCTGTTTAATTTAGAGGATAATAAACAAAGGAGTTTGGGGATCCTTTAAAAGATGGCTGGGGAAATAGTTTGAGAGCAGCATGAAAGCAGAGTCTCCTGTTTCTGTGATTTCATAACAGTGCCATTCTAGACTACAAAAACTGTAGACCTATAGAAAGGATTAGTGTTCCAAAAGCAACACTGAACAACATTAATTCAAGTTTTACTCCCTTGTGTACTAAAGCATTATAAAAGAGAATAAAATTAAATAACATGCAATAAATCTTTATATAATGAAATTACTTGCATTTTCTCATAGAGAACAGCCAAGAGAGATTTGGTTGATCAGTCCAAGCATATGTCTAATTTTGAAGTCCACATTGCTCCCACCCCTAAAAATTTTGCAAAAGGATAGTATTACCATCTTTCTGTGTGAAAACAATAATGTGCCAGAAGAGGGGACAAGGCCACACGTTTTCCAAACCTTGTCAGCATGTTCTGTGGCTGTCAGAAACCGAGGGAGAGTTCAGCATGGTGAGGACTCAGGAGTTTTAACCATGGTTATGTGGAATGAATGAGGTAGTTTTCCTGCCCGCATTTTAATGATGCTGTCCATATTTCTGGTGATTTTAAAATTAACCCAGGCCTGGGTTCTGGTCACCATTTCTTTTAATAGCTCAGCATGTATATGTACTTTACTAGCAAATGTGGAACATGGACTTTACCATACTCAGCCTAGAAATGGAGTCTGAAGAATGTGGGAGAGAACACACAGAAAAGGATTTTCAATAGAATAATATGTTGGTATTTCACATATCATCTGCAGGTGCTGTTTGGCAAACTGCATGGGCTGGGTTATGCAAAGTATTTTAAGTAGCTTTATATTATAGCCATATATATGTATATATATACATACATATATATAAATATATCTCAATAATGTGTTTTCTACCAAAGCCTATAGATGAATAATGACTCAAGCACCTCTCCAGAGTATTTGCACAGTTCTCAAGGAGTCATCTTAAAACTAATCAGAGAAATACATACTTGTCCCCGGAGATATAAATATGCATTCTGATCATTGATAAATAGGGAAAATAATTTATAGAATTATAAAATCATAGAATGGTCAAGATTGCAGGGAGCCTTAAAAATCATATAGTTCCAAAGCCCCTGCCATGGGCAGGGATGTAACTCAATCAGGTTTTTCAGGGCCCCATCCAACCTGGCCCTGAATGCCTCCAGGGATGAGGCATCCTCAACCTCTCCACTGGGCAGCTTGTTCAATTGCTTTTTCATTACATGGATTATAGTCAGAGAATTTAGAACATGAGCCCAAACCAGGGTCTCCAGATTATTGTGCTTTCTTTTACTCTTTGAAATTAAGAATAGAATAACAACTGGGATAAAAACAAAAAAATTGCCTGTCAGAATTGCTGATAGAAATATTAGGAGTAGAGAAGTAAGCAGGTGACAATGAATTACATCATAAAAAGAAATTAAATTCAACAAAGCTAAAGAGAAACCAGCAATGGATAGATGTGAGTGTACCAACATTGTTTTGATCTTTGCATAAAAATGACACCCATCAGTATCTCCATATCTGACACTGGAATGATTCTTTCTTTGTCATTCAGGATACACACAGTCTGGAAAATACACAAAGGGTGCTATGAAACTGTAAAAATTTAAATTCTATCTCAGCACATTAATTTTATTTTTTTTGTGTGTGGCAAAAGTTTTGTTACACCAACAAAGGACATGAAAACCACATCAGTCAACGCAATGTGTCTCTGATGTGCTCCATTTGATCACTTTTAAGCATTCAACAGCCCAATAAAAACCTGTGTGACATGTTCTAAATCTGATGGGATTCATGATTATGGTGGATGCTAAAATATCCACCTAATAAGTCCATCTACAGGACTCCACTAGTTCTCGGCACTTTTTTCTGCTCAGATGGTGAATCCAGTATGGCTTGCTTTTAAGGATGGGAGACTCTGGATAAGCTGTGCAAAGGAGGAAAATCCATCCAACTTACACATTAGACATTTGCCAGTAGGAAAAGAATTTCAAACCTGTTATATTTCCCACCTTTCTGTTCTTCAAAAAGGGCTTAGCAGGGAGATTTCTTTGGCCTTTCAAAGAAGTGCCCTGTGCTATGACTTCGGCAAAGGACAACTTACACTACATTGCAAATTTTGTGTTGGTCTGTACAGTGGCCGTGAGTGTTGTCATAAGTCACACTGGGGATGCTGCACGTTCATAAACAGGAAGGAAGTTGTGGAGAAGGTGTTCACAAATAAATAACTACAGTGGAAGCAAGAAACTACAGAGATAACTCACAGAATTCATTGCAACCTGAAATAAATAGAGATAATATTAGCCAGAAATAGCCATTCAGAGAAAAGTTTTTTTTAAAACAGCTTCTCTGCATGTATTCAACTTGAGGCACTAGAACAAGAACACATATTGAATGCAATTAGCAGTCAGACATTCAGCCTGAGCAAAATGACTTGTGAAAACCCACCATTACTGCTACAAGTATCCTAAAATTACAGGGCAGAAAATGTTGCTAACAAAATTACCCTGGGAAAGCTTATGCCTTATTTCAAATATTGTGCTGACTGAAAGCCATCTCTGTAAGAATGATGTCATTAGCATGTCTCATCTTTAGTAAGTAGTATTTTGTACATAAATTATTCTATATCTTTCTGTAAAGCTCTTGGGTTCTCTTTGTTCGTTTATGCTAAACGGGGGGACGCAAGTAGTGCCTAGGAGTTGACCATCACTCTGAGTATTTAGAATTTCTTCAGTGGGGCTCCCTTGTCCTCTGTAGTCACCAGAACAACTGCAGCATGCATCAATCCTGACAAGCCCAGATATGGTGGGGAGCTGCAGGCTATGCAAACCTTCAGCCAGCCTCCCAGTGGCAGTAGCCTTCTCTGAATTTTTTCTGGTAATTGCCTGCCAGCCCTTTTCCCCCATCCTGCCAAAAAGTAGGGACACAGCAGATTTTCCCCTAAGGACCCCAATCGGTCCTCAGAAGAAGGCAGGGAGGGACAAGAGCTACTCATTTGGGTCTACTCCCTTGATTTTCCCCCTGGATCTAAGACCAGAGGAGGGGAAAATGAGGAAGAGAACTTGAAGTGATTCTGTTGCTGCCACTTGTCTCTGAGTAAGGCAGATGGTGATCTCATGGGCATCCAGTAGTGGATGGGGCGATAGGCAGTAGTTTGGAGAGAGATCTTAATGCCTGCGTGAGAACCTTTCTTTCTTAGGAGGTTCAGAGCAACACTGTACACTCATCTACCTGCTCATGAACAAGAGGACTTCAGAAATCAGATGGCAGACCCAAACCTATTTGATAAACCTAAAAAAAAATAGAAATTAAACACCAAAACAAACAGACAAAGCCCAAAAATCAATCAATGAAAACCAAACCTATCAGGTCTTGGCAATGTTTCAGAGGGTGCTGCAGTTTCTGGAAGAGTATGCTTGGCATAGTTAGCACTTCCCTCACCTGTAGGCCCATCTGTCTGGGAACCGTCCATTAAAGTGTGCATCTGCCATAGGTGTAGCATGTCACAGAAAACCAGACATAACAAGCTGATGAGGCCAATGAAAAGGTGGAGTTGAAGGCAACGAGAGAGGTCTGAGGGAGAGAGGTAAGGACATAATATCAAAGAGAATACCCAAAAGGTACAGCAAACCCCAGCCAAAGAGTAAAATCTGATATTGTTGGTCATCTCGGTTCTGTTATTTAACTTAGCTGTTCCAAATCCCTGCAATGTTTATCACAAATAATTTTAATAGCTTAAAAATTTCAGTAAAAGAATGTTTGCCAGGTTCTCAAGCCTTTTCTCCTTTTCTGCCTCTTTGGCTCTGGCGTGACTCATGTGCCTTTCAAAAGAGCCTTCAAGGGCTTAAAAAGACCCTAGGAAATGCTTAGCACTTTGTTGGAAATCATTTGTAGACACTGTATACCTCCCTACTGCATGACTCCACATTTAATCACACTGTTAGACACATAGATTTTTCACTTGCTATTTAATTTTAGTAATTTATGGAGTTTTGCTCTTTGTTCTCCAACACTTACTGATCCAAGGAGCAAATGCTGCCTTTAGAGAAGAACAGGATGTCACCATACAATTCTGAAGATAAGTCACTGTGTTTTTTTCCACATCAATAATTTAAATTCTCAAATTTTCCTTGAATTCTCATGTAGCTAAGCATCCTAAAAACAATGCCTATATGTTAAATTAAACTCCCTTAAAACACACAATCCTATGAGATTGTGTAAATATTTAGTTATGAATATTAACTTTCCTCAAGAACATATTCCAACTCTCATATTTCCCAAAACATCTTAAGCAGTTGGGTTGAGCCTTTCTTTGAAACTATTTTGTTTTCCAAACATATACTGGTAGAACATTGTGAAGTTAATACTCATAATTTTTATAAAAGCTTATCCACTAAACCTCTGAAAGTTTTTATTTTCCTTAAATACTTATCCAATTCCCTCAGACTGAAGAGATGACTGAAACAGAGCAAGAATTTCATGAGGAAAAATGGAAACAAATGCTTAAATTTAAGATTTTATCTATGCTACTGTGATTATGTTTCTACAGGGATCAAAAGAAGTTACAGCTGTATATAAGCCCTCTTCTAAGAAAAGTCTTAAAAAAAAAAATTTCCCACCCTTGCTATTACCGATGTTGCTGAGTTGGCAGTGGTAACAGTGAGAAAAGGCTTCAACAGCTTGCTTTATTTAAACTCCTGCATCAGTAAAACTTCCTCAGCATGTGATTGATAATTGTTCCCCAGCCCTGTTGTGGAGCAGGACTGATTACCAAGGGGATTAAAATTCCAGAAACTCTCTGAAGAGTGTCTCTGAGGTCTTCTCTTCAGTCTCTCCACTGCAAAGCTGATTTTAAGTGATGGGATTTAAATTTAGCTTTTTTTAGACAATATTTCCTGGCATGATCAACATCTAAGGCCTTACTGGAACCCCTTCAGAAAAGCGTCTGACTTCTATCCAAGGCACAATACAGCTGCAATGTAGGAACATACCTCAGTACAGCAGAGTTTGCTGGCTACAGCTGGAAGGAAAATAGTCACAGAGCAATAGATCACTCTTGTGGACTGAGCATGGGCCTGATTCAACCTTCCCAAACTGCTCCCACAGCTCTGCGCTCTGCCTCCAGTTTTTTGGGCCAAATCATATTACCACTTTGTAACTAAGTCATTTCCTTAATGATAACCAGGGTCTGTATGAGGAGAGGCATAAAACTTAGTGATGAGTCAAACCGGATAGATCATTGAACTTCTTTAAATGTGACTATGTCAAAGAAAATATATAAAAAGCAAATATTATTCTTAACTGGTTATGAGTCATGTACCCTGTAGGACTGTCTGTTGACAGTCTGCTTAGACAGCCATGCTGGTAAATTCATCAGGCTAGAGACCATTTTTATTACTGCTTAATTTATGGGTGTAGGGTAGGCAACTGCATGGAAAAAAATTAACAAATTACTTGGTCAAGTGGTGACTCAGTGCTTTTCTGATGCTTGAAGTGAAGGGGAGAAAATCGTGAGAAATTATTACATTTTCTCATGATAATTAGATATTCA
>VYZT01057521.1:39069-83066 GCA_013400735.1 Pomatostomus ruficeps | reverse complement strand
TTATTATTATTATTATTATTACGTGGTTAAAATTATTCTTTTTGCCTGTTTAATGCCTTATTTTCCCTCGGCAGTGATGAAAGATATGAACTAGAGGCAGAAGAGAGTGAAGGTGAGAACTACTTTATTATTCACCACTATTTATTATTTCCAGTACAATAAAACAATAACTTAACAATAACACTCCGAATAGATCAGAACAATTTAGGAGAAAATTTTGCCCAAGATTTTGAAGCAAACACCAGCATAATTTAATGCTAAGATGGATGTACTGGACATGACACAACACCAGGCTTTTCAACCCAAACCAGCACAAATGTGATGGATGAAAACAACTCATAAAGTTGAGTTTAAAAACAGAGAAAATGTTCGAAATATTGCAGCAGGTCTTAAGATTTGACTCAAGACCAAGACAAAAAATATCCTTCCGTTTCCCTTGTGGCCTGGAGAGCAGGTTGAAAAAGCACAGGGCACAGCAGTAAAAGGTCTGATCACACAGGGGTTTAAAACCCAAAAGGAAAATCACAAGCATTCCCTAATTGGAAGCCCAGAGAGAACAAAGGTGAGCACAGCTCTTTCTAAAATTCAGAAGAAGGAAGAATGAGGAAGATGAGGCGTTCACGGAAATGTCAAGATAAAATTGATACAGCATTTTCTGGGAAATCAATGCCGAGAGTGGGAGACATCGGAGATAACAGAGAGGCAAACGCTTTCTCTGGAGCAGATGAAAACTCCAACAGTGGCATTGAAAACAGGTGTTGTTTTCATAATTAAAACTCAAGGGAAACCTGCCTAAAGGGAGCTGTAATAATGAAATAGAGGGGAAAAAATACCCATGGAGAACAACATCTCATTAGGAGAGATAAACTTCACATGTGAGCAACACTGAGTTAAATGACAAATTGTTTTTTCTTAATGGCACTCTGGTGTGAGACAGGTTCAGAGGTTCTGCTTGTTTTGCAGCAAACTGGTGATTAACGACTGCAGAGGTTTCCACACAAGTGTGAAAGACAGGAGTGGAAAATGAAGATGCAAGTTGTCTCTCCAAAGGGACACTTTATAAAAGCAGAGTCTGGGCAGAAATAGGAAAGCCTTTGAGAGATTAGAAAGCCCTTCTAATAACTGGCTGTGGAATGACCCAGTTTAGTTATTTTCTGTTTGGTTTCTAGTTAATGCTGTTTTCCCCTTGTAACCGATGCACACTAAAACCTCACGAATAAGACCCTGAGGCAATTCTGAAATCATCTACAGTGTATTTTCTCAGAGATAAAAAACATCAGCAACTCCAGTCCCTCTGACTCAGCTTGGTGTGCAGGTACCATGGAGCCAGGCGTGGTGCAGACAGGCAGAGCGGTGCTGGAAACCCTCCAGGAAATCTGAAATGTCCGGGCCATTCCACACTCGATTTTCCATAACCTTATCCAGATTGCCCCTCAAATGGGGAGGCTTAAAGACAGACAGAAACTGCTGATGTCAAGAGGTGGCTTGTAGGGCAGAGGAAAACTAGTTTGGTCTGAACAAAACTCTTCTGCTGCAAACAGAGTTTTCAGAGGTGCAGTGTAGCACAGGGATTTCTGATACGGGATTTTTGGGATAAATGTCTGCAGCAGATCCAACGTTCTCAGGTTTCAGCGTGCTTAGTAGGCACAGCTGCGATTCAGGAGCTGTTACAGTTGACTAACTACCTGCTGCATGCCCAGAAGTAGCAAATAAACCAATAAATCCTCAAATCTGTAATCAAGCAAAACCACTATTCCAGCAAGTTCCTGGGTGGGAAGCAAAGACACACCATAAAGAATTCTCTAAATTCAAAGGCAAAATAACTTGGCTGTTGCAAATACCTGAAATATTTAGTCAAACATGCCTATTCAGCAGCAACAGGTTTAAAATGTTTTGTTGGTAATTAATACTGTTTTATTAGAAGTAATAAATAACAAGTAATAACACAAAATTAAACAACATTAATTAAATAATACTAAAAAAATAATAATACTAGAAGAGAAGGCATACTTCTAACCATGAAAGCTCTGTTTGAAGAGCTTTCATGGTTAGAAGTATGACTTGGTTCATCATCTGCAAGCAAAAAGAAAAATTAAGAGGGGTGAGAATTAATAATGTTGGCACATACGTAACATAGGGTCAGTAATGAACAGCAGAGAATTTGTCTCCAGCACATCACTGGAGAGATCAATACTCTTTTGAGTTCGGATCTCTAGACATTAAAAAGGGATGTTGGAAAACTGAAAATCCTGTGGAAAGCTACTGTGAGCACTGAAACCCTTGTGGTGGAACACTTAAGGAGTTCCATCTCTTTTACTGCAACTCCAAGGCTGAACAGGGACAGCCCTGAGTTTGTGTTTCACATGCACAGAATATCAGGAACCAAGGGAATCTTCTGCCTCATAGAGAAAAGTTCATGATACTGCCTGGAATTAAACGTAAGGCAAATTGACACTAAGAAAGAAAAAAAAGTTTATTTTTTCATTCAGAGTTATAAATACTAAGAAAAACAGCCTATAGAATTATAAATTATTTTTTATGGAATTTAATCGAGACCTATATTACGCATCCTGGCAACAGAGTATCGCTATAAAAGTTACACCTTCATTTGATATGATTAAGCTGATACAAATGTCTTAGAAGACATAAAGCCTTCCTGTGATCTCAGATCATCCAAAGATCTTTTCCTGGAGGTGGCACATGCAGACACAGCATTTTTCCTGTGCATGGAATTTCAGAGTGAAAGAACCTTGGTACACATCCTTCTGTTCTGCCAGAAAAATTCACTTTATTTTGGGAATCAGTGTGGCAAACATGAATCACCACCGAGCAACACCCCACGAATTCAAGGGGGACACACACGTAAGCTTTTGCAATTAAAATTGCACAGGGAACGTGTAAAGGTGAAATTGTAATTATCAAACTGGAGCCTTGCCAGAAAAGTGGGACAACCTTGTTGTCTTTGTTTGCTATCTCAAACTTTTTCATTCCAGGAAAAAAAACATTTCGGATGCCTTTCCAGAGGCCTTATGCAGCATCCTCATCCATAGGAGTGCTTTGCAAATTAGAACTGCTAACTTCAGACAATATCTCCTGTTCCCAGCAGGGCAGAAGCTCTTGCCCAGCCAGAACTGGGACCACACGTGTCCTCTCCAGAGAGCAAGACAAGTTATGTTATCTTACAAAAGGATTTTTGTTAGATTAATTATTTTAGCCACCCAAAACAAAAAACAAAAACAGCACGTTCTATAGAACCCTTTTCTTTTTTCAGCCGTGGGATAATTATTGCTTTGAATTGGGAATCACAGAATCGTTAAGGTTGGAAAAGATCTCTAAGATCACTGAGTCCCATGGTTCCCCTAGCCAAGCCCACCACTAAACCATGTCCCCAGCTCTACATCTACACGTCTTTTAATTCCCCCCCAGGAATTCCACCACTTGCCTGGTTGGCCTCCTCCAATGCTTGGCCACCCCTTCTGTGAAGAAATTTTTTCCTACTGAAATCTAAATTTAATCTAAACCTCCCATGCTAAAATCCACTGCTGGATTTTTGCTTTTTTTTTTAATATTTCCATTATGAACAATGGAGTTAATGGGTGGAATCTTTTCTACATGGAGAAGCCTTGACAGGACTTGGAGATAGAAAGTCCCATTTTTGCCTGTGACCGGAATAACTCCTGGTCACCTGATCCCAGTGGGATCTCTTTCCTCTCTTCCAGATATCCCTTTGGGTCCAGAGCAACCTGCAGATACGTCAACAGAAGCAGAAGTCTCTCCAGGCAAAATGTTTTGAAGTTTTACACATCTCGCTCTGTTTTCATTAAGGATAAAAATTCTGCCATAAAGGAATTGTCTATATTTGGTTGGGTCTCTTTGGCTGTTCCATGCCAAACATCTGCCATGAAATAACTCACTTTTCGCTACATTCTTATTGTAAATATTTCAACAGGCCCTCTCTCAAGTCAGGGCACTCTTTCCCCCAAAACAGTGGTAGTCAAATTATGCCAATTATTTCCTCTGTCCTCTCCAGAAAATAATTCTCTGAAGATTATTGATGCTATAAATAGTAGTCAAAAAATCAGGAGCGGAACTTGAATAAAATCCTGCACATTTTAAAAGTAAAGATTAAAAGGTTTATTGTGTGAACTTCATTCACTCTTTGCTCACATATTATTGCTTGCTTCAAGAATACACAACAGTAAGTACTATGTGTATCTGTACAGAGGAAATGAAACAATAATTTTTGGTCTAACCACAGCAAAAATGCCTAAATAGCCATTTTAGCATCTAGATTTTCAACTAGTTGCTCAAGATTTCTCAGTTTTCTTATGCATTTTATGTTGTAAAAGAAAAAAAAAATGGTGCTGGGGCACCCTTTAATTACAGTACAGCAAAAATCATGGAGTTCAAAAAAGTTTCCTGAGCGGAGTTTTCAAGCTGCAGCTGTGCTGCTAAGGCAGAGCCAGCCCCAGGCCCAAGCACTGCCTTGTGGTAAAGCTGCACTGCTGACTGCTGGAATGGTTCCTGGACTCGGCTTTGACCCATTCCAACATCAACAACCACAGAGCAGCTGGTGGTTTGCACACAAGGATCATGGCTGGGAGAAAATTCTGCTGCAGTTGTTGGTTGTGGAGGATGAGAACGCTGATCCGGGTGGATGTGAATTCCCTGTTCTGGATCAGGGAAAAGTCACTGGCTAGTTTCATGGTGATAAAATTATAGTAGAGTAATAAATTGTTATTAAATTTAATTGCTAGCATAATCATAAAAGGTTAACCTTACTTTACTACTTGTACAGTCAGACCAAATGTCTGGAAATTCAGTTGGAAAGCTGTTGCTGGGTAGAGACTGGGAAAAGTCTCGAGAAAGCCAGACCAGGGTTGGTACAGGCAGGCGTTTCTCCAGTCCCTGCCCCAGACCCCAGCAGCTGAAGGCCTGGGGCATTCCTGCCCCACTGATTGTGCTGATGTTCTGGAACCCCTTCCTTGCTTCGGGGATCAGAGCTCTGCAGAGTCATTCAGCTTCTGGAAGCTCGCCTGTCCATGAAACAAGATTGAATTGGCCAAAGGAGCAGCCAGGTCCGATGTGGCAGCCAGGGCACTCGAGCTGGGGAGGAAGCAGAGAGGGGAGATGGGCTGCAGCCCAACAGGAGAGTGCTGCGGTGAGGGTTTGCTGCAGGAGCAGCTCATAGCCACAATCAGCGCTGCAGAGTCTGGGGTCTGTGCAAACACAATAAGAAGAAGGTTGCGTCTGAGGAAGGTTAAAATAGGAAACAATAATAATGAAAATAACACAAGCAAGCAAATAATATTTTCCAGTTTCTAGGCAGAGATTAAAGGCATAAAGAGATTAAATTATCTGCCCCAGCTTGAAGAGGATATGTGTGTCCTGACCAGAAACCTTTTTTCCTCTGCTTTTACCTTTAGATTACCCTCCATGAGATTTGTAAAATTCAAACTGCTTCCCACGTTGGCCATTGACTCATAACAATTTGTAAGGAGCCCTGCGTGTAAAACCTGTGTCCTAATGTCTGCCTGGGCAGGGGGACTGATGGTCTGCAGAAATTTGAAGGAAGGATTTGAAAAATCACAGAATGAGGGGAGCTACTTGAACTAGACCCCAAATGCATTTTAAAGCTTGAGAATATAAGGTATATTTGCAAATGCATATTAGCAGCAAAATGCAGTGACAGCCAACCCCCTGAATCAGTCATCATACACTCGTTTTAACAGACCTGCCAAAACTCCTAATTAAGGCCTCCCTCAGGACTCTTGTTTTCTATCTCATTATCCTGATAAAGTGGACACCAATGAGTCCCTTAATGAGGATTAAACTGTAGGCTTTAGTTGAATTTGCATCTCACATTTGCTATCGATGAGACTCTCCTGAAATACGCCAGACACACTTGCCAGTTTCTAATTCAGGATTCAAAATACCGTATGAAAATATCTGCTAATAGAATTCCGCTTCTTTGCCTCACGATTGTCCAAATATAAGAGATAAAAATTGTCTGGTTTGATAAATACAGCATTTTCCCATCCACAGGCCAACAGTGTGTGTCATATTGCTGTGTTTCTGGCTTAAAAGGGACAGCTGCTCCAGGGATCTGGAAACACTCTCTTTAGTTTTTAACAGAAGGAAAAACTGAAACGGAAGCAGATGTTTGTGACTGTATCATCCGTGAGATAAGGCCTTTGGAGACTTATTTTTTTTCCCCGACAGCAAGTGTTTAAAGTCTCGTCTTCCTTAAAGGAATTTTGATTTCGTGCCTGACCCAAGAAATATGCTTTGTGTAAATTCACATGACGGAGTTCCTTGCTGATGGTTTTAGTCGAGGCTGGGGCTGAGCCATCAGGATGTTCTGAGCACAGAGGTGATCCACGGCCAGGTGGGAGTTTGCTCCTCTGCCCCTTCTCCCCTGCCCTGCTCTTTCCTGTGAGGCAGCACCACTGAAGTCCCTGTCCCCACAATGGCCACGAGCCTCCGAGCCCCTGCGTGACAGGATGATTTCTGGCTGGAAATCGGACCAGAAAGAGGTTGGTTTGCTTTCTAAAATGTGCAAGTCCAGAATTAATGTCTCAATTTATCCAGAATGTTCAACAGAACTTAATTAACACCTTCTAAATTAAGTTTATGTCCATCCAGCAGAGATCTGCAAACCAAGAAGGTAATTTCTTTCTGAGTATTCCTTGCTCTCCAAAATGAACAAGGATCAACACTGATGCTCACAGGAGCTTCTCATCTTCTTTCCTCAATCTAATCATTGACATCTGAATGCAGATTGGTGAGAAAATTGATGCTTCAGAAAAGACAAGGAAAAGGAGAAATGGTTTTAAACTAAAAGCTGAGAGATTTAGATTAGATATTAGAAGAAATTCTTTCCTGGCAAGTGGCGAGGCCCTGTGGCAAAGGTTGCTCAGAGAATCTGTGGTTGCCCCATCCCTGAAAGTGTCCAAAGCCAGGTTGGATGAGGCTTGGAGCAACCTCGGATAGTGGAAAGTGTCCCTGCCCATGGCAGAGGTGAAACTGGATGAGTTTTAAGGTTTTCCAAACACAAACCACTCTGTGCTTCGATGATTTTATGGTTTAGAGATCATATTAGAGAGATCTCTGGATCTCTCTAATAATAGAGATTAGAGATCTTACGGGGGGTGTGTGCATGTGTGTGGCCTGGCACACAGGTTTTTTATGGCTGGGAGATGAAAATTTGTTTAGAAGTATTTTCCATCATTTTTGCAGGTCATCATCTACCAAATCTGAGCCAGGAAACACATCAAAACTGAGGAAATAAAGTCAATGTCCCCAGTTAGGTTCAGATAGGAAATACAACACCACTTGTAACCACAGTAAAATCAGTGAGATTTGAAAGTAAATCAGAGACCTCAGGCAAAGCCAGAGGAAATATACAGGAAGGCTTCAGAGGCAGGTTTTTTTCCTACTTTGGCATTACTGCCTATAAAACAATGTCAGACACAGGTTTTTTTAAAAAAAACTTCTTCTTTTGCCCATCCAGCAACAGCTGCCATGACCAGAACTCTGCTCTCTATCTGCTGTGATGCCAAAGCAGTTTTCAGCTCACAGGGGAGATTTCTGTTCAGAAAGGCTCCCCCCTACACACAAGAGCAGTGGAGGCTACAGGGGTGCCCAGGCTTCTGTATCTTCCAGCAGCTGCAGGGAAGAGTGGTCTTCACACAAGCATTTTCCTTTTTCTCATTTCATGGCAAGAAATGAGTCACATTTATTCAGAAAACTATCTATATTTGGTATTTGGATATATATTTTTTTTAGTTCAGTAAAAATGGATACACCGGAGAAGGACTGATCGTGGTCTTGGTGCAACAGTGAGGTGGATCCAGCGGCAGAACAGATCAGAGAGTTAAAACAAGCTGAAAGAAAGTCTCTGAGCATAAAACATGCAGCCAGCCCATGGAACTCCCTCTTTTCAGACACTGCTATCAGATATTGCAAGGGCTAAATTTTCTGATAATTTCAAGTGTTGCCCATACAGCTTCCCAGCCAAGAAGTTCATGGTGTGAGGTACAAAGCAAGATTTCAAGCTCACGACACCCCTGAGCTGTAGGTTATTGCAGTCTGGAAGAGAATTCTGAAGAAATATTGTACATACACATTAATTTCTGGCTCCTACTGGAGGCAGGATATTGGTCTGATCCAGTAGAGTGATTTTTTTGTTCTTAAATATCAGCACATTTCACTTGGCATTACAATGTGCAATATTTTGTCTTCCCAGTCCTAAACTCCCAAACAAGATTTTCTTTCCCACAACATTTATAAACAAGAAGGAAAAAAATAATCAACTTTGTTTTTTTCTTATTGATCCAAGCTGACTTCTATTTTGCTTTTCCTTTTCAACATTAAATTGATAAATATGTTATTTGCAGTCAAAGCTAAGATTTGCTTTACTTTGTTTAGTCACTAAATCATTTGGACTTGAATTGAAGCAGGTTTGCATAATGACAGTCTGTTGTGCTTCTTAATTTGGGAATTAGGGATCTTGGAGGAACCCTACTGTTTACCAGCTTCAGTAAAATATCAATTTTAAATTCATTCCAATGGGTTTGGTTTCTTCTCTTCCCTGTGGAGAAGCACACCTCGTACAATGTGGTGCAGGGATTCCAGTGGCACTCCAAATGCTGGATAACCCAAATCTCTTGTACCCCAGAGACCCCTCCTCTGCACATGGGACCTCACAGCTGACAGTCCTGAGATGAGTTTGTTTGGTGAAATAAAGGAATTCTTTTGAGTCAAGGGATTGATAGCTCAGAATTTGTTTCAGCCCCTGTTATAAAGCCAGCTGAATTTTCTAATAGTCAGAGCATTTCTTCAAATCTTGTGTCCACATAAAAATATTCTCAATGAATCTGCTATAAAAAGGTAACATTTTGAACTGCAAGAATAACAATTGCACTGATTATGGTTTTCATATCTTCTTTCTTAGTTTAGCAAGATCTACCATTTACTGGTGTTCTAGCACTTCCACTTTTGGCCAGAACAAAAACAGTTTAATTCAGGTTATTCATTCTATTTTATGGAATGAGGACACAATTATTAAAGGTCACTGTCATTGTGCCTGGCACTTTCCTTCTGAACAGCCTTGTGCTGCCTGGACTGAGGTGACTGAAGTTAGTGGACAATCAGAATATTGACATAAAGGAATTTTTAGTGGTAACTCTGAGGTCAGAAAATGGTTTGAGTAGAGTTTTGAGTTGCAGGATGACACTGGGAAATAAATTGGATGAGCTCATCCCTACCTTACTTTGCAGGAAGTCGTTTACAGCAGTACCTGCTCTGAGTGGGATTGATCTGGTTATGTTGCCATCTCTCAGAGAATCAGGGAATTATTCAATGGTTTGAGCTGGAAGGACGCTAAAGATTATTTAGTTCCCACCCCCTGCCATGTCTCGGAAATAAACCCCTTCATTTAGCAGTGATGAATCCCACCCTGATATCGTCTCTGCATTTCCTTAATATTCAAATCTAAAAGTCAAAGGTTGGTTGAGATCAGGGCCTACTCTGAATAGTTTGAAGGAAAGAATGAAGGCAATGTACCAGAATGCTCCAGTTTTGCTTTAAACACAGATTTTTCCATACTCATCTGAAAAACAAAGCTTTATTTACACAATCTGTTATTTACACAAATGGAGATTATGGTATAATGACAAGGATCATCTCCATATGACAGAGAGAACCAATAGCAGATAAGCACCATAACTATAACAATAAATTTTAGAACACCAGATGTATTTCAGAGAAGTCCCTTTTTTCCAGGGGTTAATTTCTGTGCAATTGCATCTCTTACTTTAAAAAGAAAGGAAAACACATTGTAAAACCATTAAAAGGAGTGGAAACTCCTTCTATAACTATCTAGAAAGTCATGTGTAGAGCTGGAGGCTCCCCCTGCCAGCTTTCCAAGGCTCAGGATGTTTTCTGAAGAGACCGAGTTGCTGCTTACTGTATATTTTTGTACGGGACAAAAATTTGTCTCCGACGGTTTTGGACACCTTGTTACATCCCATTCCAAAATCTGTCAAGCATGTGATGACAGCCGAGGCACAGAGGAATACTTCTCTGGTTCAAGAACAAGGAGGCCCACAAGGAAAATTTGCTGATTTGCTCAACTCTTTACATTTCCAGATCCAGCTGGAGGATGCTGAGCATGTCGCTGTAAAGCAGCACAAATATCAGGACTTTTGTCTCCATGGATTATTGAGCAAGGCAGTTCCTATCCGAGCTATTCCCCTGGAACCTGGGCACTGCCAATAGAGCAGTCCTGAGATCTCATGTTGACAGATAGAGCTGCGTTTGGATTCACCCAAGTCCGAGTTGCCCACAGGTTTTGATGGAACAACTTTTACAGGAGATTTCAAACCAGAACTCTAATGACTTGTGTTTACTATCACTGCACAGACACATCTTGCCCCAGAGAAGCAAGAAACATAATTTTGTGGGTATTTTTGTTAGGATAAATGATAACAGTAAAGGTAACCACTCCAAGAGAGTTGTCCAATATATCCATGCTGGTGTTGAATCAATATAAGTTTTCAGTGGGAAAGCATACACAATGGGAAGATTATTATATTTTGCTTGAATTTTGTAGTAGAACTATTCCCCAAAATGTTGTCCCCAGCTTAGTAGCAATGAGAAAATATAAATATGTGGTGTCCTATTTTTTAGCACCAGATACCTACGTGCTCTCAGAGCCTTTGTACCCTCACGTGGCTCAAGCTGAAGCACCTTGTCTTTGGTTTAAGCCCATCTGGGACTGCACTAAAATGGTGCCAAGCACTGCAACAGGCAGCCCAGGGCAGTGGTGGAGTTGTCACCTCTAGAGGGATTTAAAAGACATGTAGATGTGGCACTTGGGGACATGGGTTAATGGTGGGCTTGGCAGTGTTTGTCAGTGGTAGATTAACAGCTGGACTTGATGATCTTACAGGTCTTTTTCTACCCTGAAAAGTTTTATGAGTCTATGAAAACAACATGACAGTGCCCAAAATTAGACCCTGTATGAAAATGTAATTTAAGTGACTTCTAAAATCTCTCTGGGTAGGAACAATTCAAGAGCAGGGTCTGCAGCCAGGCTGTTTCAATCCCATCTCCACATCTTTCCTGTCAGAATTCTCCCTCCTGCAGTGTACCTGGAAATATGCAGCAAAGGCAATAAATTCACTTGGCAAAAACTCAAATCGACACGGTTACAGTGAGCAAAACTTTTAACCTTGTCCCCAAGACTGTCTAGAATACATGTTCTTATGCTGTTTTCTTTGGGGAATAAAATCCTATCTCTCCCCTGCAGGTATCCTTTCTCTCTTTGTAGTGGCATAGTTACTGGGATCCAATTTAAAATGTTCAAAACCCCAAATTCCTCAAAAGGCCCTGTGAAACTACACCTCACACACCACTGCAAAAACAAGCAAGCTTTGATTTATTTCAGAAGTGGAGTGTTCCTTCACTCTCACTAAAAGTTAGTTGCACAGGAGAGGTGTTATCATGGCCAAAATACAGGGTTATCAACATTTTGATTCTTTCCCCAGCTTTGCTGTAATCTACACTTCGAGTGTAGAATTGCACTCACCTCACCCAAAATTGCCCACCTGCAAGTCAGGCATCCAGTCAGAGTCCCTGTGGCTCCCTGGAGGATGAGCAGAGAGAATGAAAACACAGAGAGGATGTTTATTGTGTTTGTTACAATGAATATGGATAGACACATGCTCATCAATAAACATGTTTATTAATAAATCAAGTTTTTTATTAAAGATGTACTTGGTTGGATGTCTTATGTTTTGGGGAGTCGCTTGTCTCTATTTATAGAAGGAGTATAGATGCTCAGTTTAAATTTTATTTATGGCTTTAGAGCAGATAGATTTCAACGGGATGAATTCCAGCTTTTTTCAGGAGTGTGCAGTGATTACAACATCAGTCCCTCACCACTCAGGAGCACTTTACACGCTCTTTAACCAAACTGGATGGCCCAAAAGCCTCACTGTATTTTTTTGCAGCCTGTTCACCCCTTTAAAACATAAGAACCCTGTTAAACCAACTTGTTTTGTACTTGTTTTGGTTGCTGAAACCCTTCACGTCCCAGCCCCGGCTGAAGTGTGCCGCAGGAGCACTAGGTGGCAATGCTGTTACAGCGAAAACTCCGCAGCTCCCAAAGCGATCCCAGCCCGGCTGCGCGGGCAGGGCACGGGCTCAGGGAGCTGCCACCACTGCTTCAGTGGCTGCGGGACAGCGCTGTGGGTGTCCCCCTGTGCTGGGCACTGCTGAGGCCACACCTCGAACCCTGGGGTCACTTCTGGGCTCCCAAAGACAAGAAAGACCTTGAGGGGCTGGAGCGTGTCCAGAGAAGGGAACGGGGCTGGGGAAGGGTCTGGAGCTCAAGGTTGGTGAGGAGCAGCTGAGGGAGCTGGGAAAGGGACTCAGCCTGGAGAAAAGGAGGCTCAGGGGGGACCTTCTCACTCTCTGCAACTCCCTGACAGGAGATAGTAGCCAAGGGGATGTTGGACAAAAGAAATGGCCCCAAGTTGTGCCAGGGGAGGTTTAAGCTGATTAATAGAAAAAATTTCTTCATGAAAAGGGTTGTTAAGCATTGGAACAGGCTGCCCAGGGAAGATGTGGAATCTCCATCCCTGGAGGTGTTTAAAAGATGTGTGGATGTGGCCCTTGAGGACATGGTTTAGGGGTGGGCTCAGCAGTGCTGGTTTAACAGTTGAACTTGGTGACCTTAGAGGCCTTTTCCAACCTAAATAATTCCATGATTCTGTGGTTTTGCTTGCCCAGGCTTGCTCTGAGTGACGAGTAGGTGGTTGATTTGTTTTCACTTTCATTATAAAACAAAGATGATGATCTGACATTTAGCACAAGTTTGGTCTTCCCCATATAATTTCCAGTGGTTCTGAGAGTATGGGATGGCAAATAATGAATGAGGAGCACACAGGAATGGGCTTGCAGTCCCACCAGGCTGGGGTTCTACCATCTCACTGGGGAAAGTGGAAACTCGAGCCTGATCCTAATAATGTGGGTGAGATCATAAAAAGTCTTCACTTGTGCTTCCCCTTTCTGTAAGTACTACTTGCAGTGAAATCAAAGACAATTTTCCTGGGTATAAAATCTTGGATGTGGACAGTTGTGCTAAGATAAGTGCTTTTGAAGACAAAAAAGCCCATGCAAGTGTTCTACAGCTACCAGCTCAGCACAGCACAGCAAGAAATCTGTGTTCAATTGACACCAATACAATTTAATACAATTAATCAATTTTATCAGGTCACGATTCTGAGAGGCATCTCCACACTCCCAGTATTTATTTTAGTCCATTTTAATTCATATAATTCACCATTATCATAAACTCAGTGAATTGCACCTATGGATACCAGCAGAATAAGGAACTGGTCCGGTCTGAGTTTATCCCATCACTACAGGAAGCTGTTTTTAATTTATTTTTATGGAAATACTGCATCCTGTTCACAGCAAAACTGCTCACAGTGCAGGAAACCCCTCCCCATGTCCCAGGGTGAGGGGAAGATTCATCTTCACTATTTTGGTCCTAAAACACCTTTATAGCTTTATGTGCTTTATATGATGGTTGGACTTGATGATCTTAGAGGTCTTTTCCAGCCTTAGTGATTCTGTGATTCCATTCTATCTGTAAGGCTGGGTAAAGATAAATAAATAAAATGAATGGATGCACAGCCATGGACCTGTAAGAGCTTTGCATGAGTGTGCGTAGCCAAATGTGTGAGGTCGTCTCATGCATTTATACTTGAAATGCTAAATTTAGACTTTCTAGAAATTTTCTGGTAGAAAAAAATGAGCAGTGCTGCAAACCTAAAAGACAAGTACATTTTCCTTTGGAATTCTCCCCTTTATATAGATTTTTTTCCTAATCAAAATTAAATTAGAATATTTACACAAGCATGTAAATTTAGCTGCTCTGGGTGGAATTGGTTTTCTTTCAGAGCAGCTCATTGGTCCTGATTTCACAAACGATATATACCTGAGCTGCCCCAAAAGGATTCCTGTTTTTTCCCTGTCTTAGCTGACCACCTTTGCCTTCCTCTCCCTAATCACTGAACTCTTCTGCAGTGTGTCAGAGCAGGGAAATTGCCTGTTTAGACACATTTTTTTCTTCTTTATTGGGAGAAATCTGTGCTCTGTATTGTTATAAATAAAGAAATATAGTGTGAACAAACAAACAAATAAATAACTTCCAAAAAATACTTACTAGTCCTGAGGAGTGTTGTGGGTTCAGATTTTGTTTGTTTCCTTAATATGTCATTACAAGATAGGCAGAAAAACAAGAAAAGGTTTTATTGTTTTTATGGAAAGAGAAGTTTTATTTTCAGACTCAGACCCATCCAGTTAGACCAGAATAAAGACAGGAAAGAAATAAGGGATTTTTGCTGGGGTTTAGCCATGTGATCCTACACAGGCTTTGACAGCAGCGTGAAGTTGTGCTGATATCTGAAGAAAAATCAGGCAGCTATAAGGTGGAAAGTTTAGAGAAGTGAAAAGATGTGCATTTCTGGCCTTATTCATGTCTCATTAGCTTCTGGCACAGTAAATTGCCTAGACCAGCAGAAAACACTTGTTCTTTTTCTTTTCTAATGCAAATTTTCTGGAAAAAAATTTGTAACGTCAGTGAAAAAATATGGTGCCCAAAGAACAGACTGGACATAACATTTTCAAAAGCATCAGCAATGACAATTAGGAGTTTATGTCCACCATCCCCCTTTCCAAACAGGTTTATCTATCTCCCCATAATTGTCTTTGAGGGAACATTTCAGCAAGTTTTCAAAAGTATACTCTTGTCATGAGATTCTCCATGTTTCTGTGCTCAGTCAACAAATCCCTTTGACCAGGACAGGGATGTGAGAATATCTGCGAAGGAATTCATTTAACACATTCTGAAATCAGTACTGTTTGAATGATTCCTTTTTCTCATTACACACCTTAGTGGGAATTTCCAGAGGCTGATGGACGCTGAAATATGTGGCTAAAAATTCAAACCTTTTTGAAATGACCCTACACTTCCAGACACCTGAATATCCCTGATCTAGTCGCATGGGTCACAAGGAAGTGAGAGCCAAACAAATGCCTCGGCAACCTCCAGACCTTCCTTTTCCTTATTAATTCCAAAATGAGTGACTCCAAACTCCCAGGTGAAAGAAAACTGGGAAGAGTTTTCTCTTACTTGGGGAAGCCACCATGACTCAAGAGAGGCATTTTAAAACTCACAGGGATTCCTTTGCACAGCCCATTTGTGGTTCCTGTGCGATTTACCTCCTACATCCTTTACAGAATTCTCAAGGAAGAACCTAATGAAGAAATTTAAGATTGAAAATAGGCACATGAGCCCAGTCAGACATCCTGGAACTGGGTGAGCCAATAAGATCATTAGAGCAGTTGGAACAATCCTGAAAAATGCCGTTCTCTGGAAAACTTCTAGCTGAAATTTGAAATATTTTTTTATTTTTCTTTGACTTTTCAAAAAAGGACTTCCCCCCTTGCCATCTCCTGCCTTTGACCCTCCTTCCCATTAATTTTCTCACCCATACTTTCAAAAAAATACTTTGGCAAATGGTGGTGTTTGCAAAAGCCATAATAAAAAATTGTTTTTATCTATTAAAACTGAAAGCTACAATTAGGAATATCTCTAGGATTGTTTAAACACAGATAATTAAAAATACATATTGGAGTTAAAAAAAACCAAAACAAACAATCAAACAAACAAACAAAGCTGCACAGATCAAAACATCTTTTTTCTCCTAATGATATTTTCTTTTGCATTCAGAGCAAATATCTTTCAAATAAGCAGAGAAAATTCACTGAATCATAGAATCCTAGAATGGTTTGGTTTGGAAGGACCCAATTCTCTCAGCCTTTCCTCACAGCAGAGGTGCTCCACCTCTCTAATCTACTTGGTGGCATCCTCTAGATTTGCTCCAACAGATTCATTTCCTTCCTGTGCCGGGGACCCCAGAACTGGATTAAATCGCTTAATATACACAGCTCATTAGTGTACAGCTTCAACTTGTGGTTCCACTTATGGTAATTCCAGTCTCAGACAGGCAAAGGCACACATTACAGTGGAGAACACCATTCTTGATGTTTCTTGCATCAAAACCCAGTGTTTGAAGGGTAGCCTGGGCCTCCACAAAGGCCACTTTCTTTTGTTATAACTGTTCAGGCAAATTTGGCAGTGAGAAAGACGTTGATTCTGGCACAATAACTTGGAAAGTTTCATGCCACTGTGCAGCATAAAAGAGTATTTAGATGGAGAAAACTTAAGTAACTCCTTTTGTTTTAATGGTGATGTGCAGTCTTTCACAGAAGCAGCTACACCGTCCATGACTTTCCCCAGACACTTTAAAGCAAAAACCCCTCAGCTTTCCTGCCCCTCCCAAACCCATAACTTCTGTTGGATTTCATGCCAAATTGATTTAAAGGGGTTCCTCAGTGAAAAGGAAGTGTTGACTCTGAATTTCAGTGCTTTGTAAGGTTCTGAAGGAAGCTGCAATCTGCTTTCATGGACAGAATGAGACTTTTCAGCCCTCAATTCGGATTGTGACGTTTTTATTACTGGTATTACAGGATAATCACTGGTTTGGGTTTTTTTTATTGGCCTGGTTGAAGCTTTTCTCTTATTTTTTAAAAGATTGCTCCAAGCAGAACTCACTCCATGTCCTCTGGAGTTCCTGTCCCACCTGAGCAGCAGAGTGGACATCATCCTGTGTAACTCAGGCCTGTGCAGGGCACAGAGGGCTGAGCCCTCCATTCTCTGGGCACTCACGATTCCCACTGAAGCTCGGAATGCTGGATTCAGCCTTCCACAGCAAACATATGTCAACACACAGATGGTCACACCAGCAGGATTTTCCCACAGACGTTCACTCGATATTTTTAAGCAAAAAACGTTCTCCATGTGTCCTCAGACCTGTTGTTCACCCAAGTATTCCAGGCAATTTAACCTGCAGGCAGTTTGGGGGTTTTTTCCTCTGAGAAAAACACAGGGATACAACAGCGAAAGGAACCCAGAAAAATAAGCTGGGAAGAGGATGAATGAGCCAGATGGACAGAGGGACTGATAGTTTGATATGCAGAAATAGTTTACTTGTAGAAAATCCAGAAGGATGTTTAGAGAACGCAGACTACAGCTTGTAAATGGGAAGAGTTCAAAGTGGGAACTGGGTATTCCAAGACAGGCTTGTGTAGGCTGGGAAGTAAATGTGTGTGTGACACACAAAGGTTTATTTCTCTAAGGAAAAGTTCACTTTTCCCCCCTGAAAAACAAGGATCTTAACTCTGAGGTAAATATAGATGAGACTGAGACACGCTGAATAACAGGAACATCATCAGGAGGATGGAGCACCCTCTGGAGAGATTTGCCTCCACAGACCGTGGTAGAAAACCCAGATGACTAACTGGGATGAAGGGTTATCTTTTACAAGATCCCAGTAAAAGACTGGAAAATCAACAGATCGAGGACAGGTTTAGCAGTCTTGGGATCCCACAGTTCCCTGCAAGCTGCAGAGCCCTGTCTTGAGAGAAAAGCACTTCTGCTCCTTGAGTCTCATGGAAGTGTGAAGCAAAGCCCAGGGACAGAGATGAAAGACAATCTAAATTAATCAAACTCTCCTGGGAACGGTACCAAGTAGGTCTTTTGTCCTGAAGAAACAGAAATAAACAGTGGTGGTTCTGTTGTACAGAAACTGGAACATTTTATTAACACCTGGAAGTTGAGGACCCTTTGTCACAAAAAATGCAGAGAACTTAAACAGACCCAACACATGGTTCATTCATTCAACTTTCATTGAGTGTCAGTGCATGGGACAGTCCAACCGTGCTGCTTCACATACTGCTCTGTAGATAAATATGAATATAAATATAATGGATGCGAGACATTCTTCGGTAACAGTGGAGTCAAAGACCATCCTGCCCCCCAAAATTTCAGCATTTAAATAATTGCATCCCTTCTCTGTCACACCTGGGAGCTTCAGAGAAACTGTTGGACTGCTTTTTCTAACTCAGTTTTATGGATAAAACCAGAATGCCAGAAGATACTGCATTAGTGCAATAAATATAAAAAGGGTGTTTTAGCCAAGTCCATCAGTGTTGTCCTGAGTTTTGCAGTTTTTCAATGTTTCTCTTTGCTGTGATACTTTTTCACGTATGCTGCTGTAAACATGGCCATGGTTTCTTGACAACTATCTATGTTTTGTTAACTGTCTGTGTTGTTGTCATTCCATTCTCCTGGGCGGAGAAATATGATAGACAGATGCTTTGACCAATGGAATGGAGAGGTAGTGATTTCTACCTCCAATCCACGGTGATTTGTAAAAACATATAAATAAAGGTCAGAGGGTTCTGCCCTCTCTCTCTTTTTGCCCTCTCTTTTGCTCTCTCTGTGTGGTCTCTATTTTTGGCTCTCCTTTTGGCTCCTCGACCTAGTCGGCCTCATCCGTGCTACACATCAGTAACTTATTAAATTAACTGATCTATTCAGTAATTGATTATTGGAAGGCCTAAAATTATTTGTCTCTCCCCAATACTGTTTCAAACACCCAATATTAAATTCTGAGTAGTTTGAAAAATTAAATTTCCTCTTTGAATACCCTCCTGTCTCTTCTACCCCTTCATTTAGATTTCTAGAGGACTTTGTGACTGTCAGATATCTCAGTCCTTCCATTTCTCTCCATTTTCTCCTGCCTTTTCACAGGCCTGATTCCTTCAGGACTCCATAAGTTCGCACCCTGCTCTGCTCTCCTCTCTTGTCTCCGTTTTCTCCTCAAACATTCTAATGTCTGAGCTAATACAAGCTCACCACCCTTTGCTGCTGCTCCCAGCTTGGCTCCTGCGGGAATGATATCCATCGTGTCAATCAGCATCTCCCTGTTGCCTTCAGTGCAGCTACCTCCAATTTACACCAGCTGAGGATCCAGCCTTCTGCTGCCAACAGTACTAATGATTTTGCAGAAATATGGGTCTCTCTCTCCCTCTCTTTCTCTATTTTTTTTTCCTCTCAGCATGAAATATCTAATTACAAATTGCTGAAGGCTTGCTACAAATAAAATTTTTTAAAAAGGAGAAAAAAAAAAGATACCCTTTTGACTCTGCATTGTCTGTTACTAATTTACTGAAAGGAATTGGATCTATGTTTTCTCCCAAATAAATATTTCTCCTCATGAATACTGAGAACAAGTATTCAGTGAAATATCACCATGGAGAGGTTTTAAACTTATTTTCACAGCTGTGGGTTTGTTCAGGCTGATGTTACTGGATATCAGTACTGTGAATGATAGCGACATTACCATGGTATAATGTGAACAGAACCATCCAGCCTGGCTTCCTGCTCCCTGGAAATACCAATTATCCCACCTCCCGATATCCTCGATCCAGTGGGGGGAATGTGTGCCATATTTTTATTTGTTATGATTATATTAAGGATGACAACACAGCTAAGGCTAAAGGCGACGTTCCTACTGGTTGGATGAAGAGCGTGAGGACCTTTTCTCTGCCCCTGGGGCCAGCTGCAGCAGGGACTACCCTGATTTCTCCTGAGACCCGTCAGGGTGTGCCCTGGGAAAACCAGCTGGGTCATGGCAGAGAGGTCTCTGCTTTGTGATGCCTGATGGACCCAAAACTCCCCAAAAAAGGGAGAGTTGGTGCAGAGGAAGCTCAGTAAAAACGAGACCCTTATGGGATTCAGGTGGTGAGGAAGGTACATGAGCCCTAGGACTGAGCTCTGCTAGAGGCCTCTGAACCAGCTGCTGCTCCATCAGACAATGGTTGAGATTGAAGTGACCTCTGGAAGTCATCTGGTCCCTCCTCCCTGCTCAAGCAGGGCCACCCAGAGCAGGTCACCCAGGATCATGTCTCCATCTGGAGAAAGAACATCTTTTGTCCACAGCTGGACTTTAATGACCAGTCCTCTGGTGGTTACAGACTCAACACTGGAACATCTTCCTCCCCTGGTTATCATCCCGCATAACTCACAGTGCCCTTTCTGCAACTAGCTGGTACTGGGGCAAGAAGAGTCCTGCTCACATCACTAGAAATGGTCCCACCCTTCTCCTGCAGGCATGGAATGATCTTTTTCTGTCTTCTGAAAGGACTATTTCCCCTTAATTTGTAGTCACTTACCCCTGTAAGATCCCAGCATAACAAAGGTGTAGAATTGCACATAACCTTGGCAGAAGTGAAAATGACGAAATACAAAGGTGATGGCAAAGTGGAATGAGAGAAGAAGGTGGAGAAGCAACACGTCTCAGCTGCCTAAGCCTACGGACCATGAGACTTACAGGATTCCTGAATCCTTCTGGAGATGTGACCCAAGGCCAGGAGGGATTATTGAATCACAGAATGGCTTGTGTTGGAAGGGACCTTAAAGTTCAACTCGTTCCAACCACCTGCCATGGGCAGGGACACCTTCCACTAGGTCAGGTTGCTCCAAGCTCCATCCACCTTAGCCTTGAACACTTCCAGGGCTGGGGCAGCCACAGCTTCTCCAGGCAAATATTCCAAGACATTTCTGATATCTGTAGTATCTCTTGGCTGGACAGCAGCCTTGCACATTGGGGGTCTCAGTCTTGAAATGAACCTTCCCCGAACATGAAGAAAAAGAAATTATATCTTCTGAAAAGAATACTTTGAAGATTTACACCTCCTCCAGTACCACTACTGACACCAGCATGGTGCTCCAAAATTGAAGTGAAACACTACCAGTCACTAAAATTAACAAAATTTTTTATACTTTTGGTTTTTATGGTAGATTCCAATTGGCTGAATATGGTCATGTAAGGACATTTGAGGTATCTTGTGATATGTGCACAGAGTGGTTCGGCCTGCACTGGGTTTGCAGGAGATCTGTGTCCTTCTGGAGCTGCAGAGTCCTCCCAAGTGCCACTGAAATAAGGAAACAGAGCCCTGTCTGCAGTGCCCCTACAAAGAGCAGGGACACAGCCAATCATCTCATTGCCTTTGTCTTAGAAAACCCTGTGATCTCTGTGGAAGGAGCACCTGGAGACTGTTCACCTCCTGCCATGAAGAGTTTGTCTCTGGTTAATCAAACAACCCAGATTATCTACAGAGAAGCCAGCAGATTTCCTTAATCCTTAGCAGTGAGCTGCTCTTTCCAGCCCCTGAACATGTTTTAGTTCAGCTGATCATTGCTCTTCCTCTTATGGTTTACAATGCAGGTCATGAACTTGGAGTGTAATATTCCAGCACTTACGTTTTTAAAGTGCAATCCATGTACCATTTTAAGCAGAGAAAATACTCAATTAGAAGGCAGCATGATACTCCGAGTAAAATGCTATGTGACAGGGCAAACAGGAGAAGTAATTGTATTTGTTTAATTCAAGAAATCGAGTGGACAAGGGTATCCAGACCTTTCTCTTACCCTTATTACTTGTTTCAATTTTGTTGCTGGTATTTTTCCTCCTGTTTAATAGGCAAGGCAGCTGACAACTGAATTAGTACTCTTCCCTTAGTATGCCACTGGCTCATGACAATAGCCTTAGGGGTAAGATATAGATAACTGAGAAGTTTTCTCACTGTTGTGATATATTTTTTCATATGGTTAATAAGGCAATTGAAATGACATCCTGTCACAGTGGTAGAATCCCGTGAATTTGTGATGTCCCTTGCGTTGCCACTAGGAGGAGAGGCACTGTGTTATTATCCCCCTCGCTTTTGCTTGGAGAACACGTTGAAAGGATATGACAGTCTGCAAACTCCGGCGTCCTTTAGTGTTGCTAAGGATTAGCTGCTGTTTATTATCACTAATGGGAAAGGGCTTAGGGCTGAATTGTTGTTGCTCCACTGTGGATTTCATTTCAAAAGCCTCACAAGAGTGCCCTTATATTCCAATCAGGGAGTTCAGCTAAAGAAACACAAATAAGAGAATCATCAGCAATTAAAACAAAACAAAACAATAATAATGGCTAAATCTGCATGAAAAGACACTTAATTAATTGCTTATGAGCAATTACATAGCTTTCCTTACAACACAGTCTATGAATGCGTGTTGGGCCCAGATCATTTCCAAAAAAATTAAGTTAAGGTCCTGATGCCAAGTCCTGCTATTGCCAGAGTAAATCAAGGAATTTGCACTGAAAGCCAGATCAGCTGAAGCGTCTACTGGGTCTGTTTGCATCAGGATGCCCCGTCCTGAAAGGTGTGAAAGGCAAAGTGAGGCCCCAGCGCTGAGCACCTTGTGAGAGCAGGGCTTTTGTCAGCAGAGATCTCCATCAGCACCAGGCGCTGCTCTAACACAGTAATTGATTATTTCCCAAAGGCCTCTGCACCATCAGCTCTGATTCACGTACAACCAGCGCCTCAGTCCGAGCGTCTGTGGGAGCTCCAGCGGCTGCAGGGGAAGGGGATAATCGGAGTGGCAGGCAATGCCCTGTTCTCCATGGATGGGCAATCGCCCCGTGGCCAGGCAGAAGTGGATGGTGGATTTATGCACAGGCACATATTGTTCCAGTGGCCCCTGCCTCTGGGCACACTGGCTGCACTCGAAGGGCTCCAGCTTGAGAGTTGCAGGTCCTTAATCCGATCAGTGTCTAAGCACAGGGCTTTCAGCTGGAGCTTGGCTCGCTGCACACAGGCCATAGGAAAGCACGTTTAGCTCACAGCTCGTGAACTGGTTATTGGAAAACTCCAAGGACATAAATAAAAGTAAAATTTTCTCTTAATCATTAAAGTCGAGGCACAATTTATGTTTGTATATATGTATATTTCTTTTTTTGCTTTACAGGTGTTGGAAGTTATCAGAGGTCTGGAGTTCCAACCTTTCTCCCCAGCTTTGAGGATTGCTATGTGCTCAGATCTGTCACATCCCATGCTTTGGGATTGCTCTGTATTTACTCGGTCTTATAGAGTTACCTCTCAATTTTCAACCACTTCCTCCACTGTGTGACCTCCCTGGCACTGTTTTTTTTTTACCCAACAACAAGTGGAATCTGGAGTATGAGTTGGAGACAGTGGTGGTCAAGCAGCCAGAGAGTACAACTTACTAGAACCCTTCCCCTTCAGCACGGCCCCTGCACAGCTGGTGACCTAATGTCCCCATCTGTGGGGACTTAATGATCTAGAAGGTCTTTTCCAGCCTAAAAGATTCCATTCCATGACCTCATGAGCAGATCCTGCTCTGGAAGCTGAGTGCTGTGAGCTGGTTACCCCATACAGTGGTGGTCATGTAGATATGCTGGCCACAGCTCCGGGGTGTTTAATGACACCTGAAATGCCAACTGCTGCCCTGCTGCTCCGGAAGGGAATGGGTGTCTGCAACCCCATTTCTCACTGGGTCACCCCTCTAGGTGACCTGGATGTCCTGAGGGCTCTCAAGTAACACTGGACCCCTCTGTTCTAGGATGGGTGGGCCCACTTCGCCTATTTTTGCCCTTATTTTACACTTATTTTTGTATTATAAATCACTGGGCTTTTTGCAAGTTTGTAGCTGAGCAGTTCAGAGGCAGGAACACTTCAACTCTGCATTTTCCTAGAAGGAACAAAAATACACCCAAATTCAACCACACTTTTTTAATAGTTTCATTGAAACAGAGCTTTAGAAAAGAGGAAACATTAAATGACTTGGCATAGACTTTTCCTTTTCAAGTTAAATGTTTGAACTTTCCACTTCAGAAGGATGTTTTATTTTAAAACCAACTTACATTTTTAAAGGGAATAGTAAAGAAGTGATAAATTAGACCAAGATACTTTGCTATTTCTGCCCTTACTGACAGGAGCCGTGATCCTACAAGCAGGTATGCACAATTTAAGACTAAGGTCTCTCTCCAGCTTTTCCCCACTGCTCGGGTGCTGAGAATAACACAGGTATATTTTTTTGCAGGAAGGAGGCCCAGCTGAGTTATATCTGATATTCTGTATTTGGAAGCAATGAGTGTATGAATAATACATCTGAATGGGTCTGAAGATTTAATGGCATGTAGGAAACATGACAGGAGGGGTGCTGAGTACTGCAGAGCAAATAGCAGATTTCCAGTAACTTAAAGGAAATTTAGAGTTAAATAATGACATATGAGGGTCCAGATAGTGATCAGCAACTCTTGATATTTTGGCAAAACCAAATTCTATGAGGCTACATGGGTGGGAATTCAAAAAGCAAGCGCTTTGTTCACGTAGCTAATGCTGTGGACCTGAACACCAGAGACCAATAACAGAGTATGTTTGTTGAAAGAAAAGTTCTCCAAAGCTGGACTTTGTTGTCTGCTGTGAAAAAACCCACATGATTTCCACTTTCATATTTTCAGTGAAGAATTTGTTCCTAATATCCAATCTGAACTTGTCATAATGCCACTTGAGGCCATTTCCTCTTGCCCTGTCACTTGCTACCTGGAAGAAGAAAACAACCCCCACTCAGATGCACCCTCCTGTCAGGGACTTGTAGAAAGAAAGAAGGTCCATTCTGAGTCTCCTCTTCTCCAGGCTGAGCCCCCCTCCAGCTCCCTCAGCTTCTCCTCATCAGACTTGTGCTCCAGACCCTTCCCCAGTTCCATTCCTGTCTCTGGACACAGCTGCACGCTGCAGCCCCTCAGTATCTCTCTTGTCCTGAGGGGCCCAGAACTGGACACAGCACTGAGGTGTGGCCTCAGCAGTGCCCACACAGGGGACAGTCACTGCCCTGGCCCTGCTGCCACACTATTGCTGGTACAGCCCGGGTGCCATTGGCCTTCTTGGCCACCTGGGCACACCTGGCTCGTGTTCAGCTGCTGTCACCAGCACCCCCAGGTCCTTTTCCAGCTTTCCAGGCACGCCGGCCCATCCTGCAGAACTGCAGGGCACTGTTGTGATCCCAGTGTAGGACCTGTTTGGCTGTGCTGAACTCAGTAAATTTGCAGTCAATAGACTGAAGCCACAGACAAGACTCATTTTCTGTAGCACTCCCCAGGATCCTGGAGGGTCAGATACTGCATCAACCCAGAGCAAAAACTGCAGGATGGGTTACAGCCCAAGGAGGGTCTATGTTTATGTGAGCATTATTGAACCTGACTGAATATCAAGCAGCACGGTTCGGGCAAGAGGTCTTTTGCAGAGTTTGAAGGTGCTGCCGTGTTCCACATTGCACAATACTTCTTTTTACCACACCATGATTTCAATGGAGCAGCTCACCAAAAAAAAGTGTTACTGAATAAGAGCAAATAGATCAGACCTGAACCCTTTGAAGGTTGCTAGAGCTTGTGGTATTGACAGTTTCTTTCCTGAATTTGCTTTGTTTTTGTGCCTGGTGAGTATCTGACTGCTGTTTTAGGGACTGCTAGCATATTCTACAGAGCACTAAATTTTACAGTACCCCTACAGTAAGCTTAATACCTTTTATCTTGAATGCTGTAGTGCATGTACCTTTATTTATAATGTATTGTACAGGCTGTGATGCTCACTAGTGCTGTATTTTTACCATTAGCACTCCAGGAAATGAAAGCACTGTAGCTTACATTAGGACAGGGGCAATTCATGGCAGTCTTATTTGTCAGGGCAGCTCTCATTTAAATTGGAGCCTGAAGTGGTCTATAGGAACAGGGAATAAACAGCTACTAGGCCAAAATACTAGAAAATGCTCAAATTGGGAAATAAGGGCCTGTAGAAGGTCATAATTTTACTTTTCAGTTTATTTTTGAGATGCACAGTGGAGTGGAGGTGTAAGCGTATGAAGAGTCAGAAACTTATGACTGAAAGAAGAGACCTCTCTGTTACCTGATGGTATTAAGAATGCAGAGAAAATGTAGGAAAGAGTAGAAAGAACAAAACCTGAAAAACAAAAGCTTGACGAATGAAAAACACGAGCTGATTAATAGCATGCAATTTAGGAACATGGCTGTTAATTAATGTAGTTCTGCAGCACTCTCTGAAGTCCTTTCCTTGAGTTCAGGTGGAAGTTGGGCTTTCTGTCATCAGCATTTGGGCTCCATTTCCTCTCCAGATGGTGAAAAAGCCTCTAAAAAGGAGCCAGTGCTCTTGACCCATAGAGGGATTGAAGTGGGAGGACCAACCTGAGTGACACAAAGCCCCTGAGGGTCAGGGGAAAATATCTACTGAGGCCGTCACAGAAGTGAGATGGAGGAAAGGAACAAACGCGTGTGCCACAGGGAGGGTGGAGGCAGCTCCAGCATGTCCCGGGACACCAGTGGGGCATCACCACAAGGCTGTTGGCTCCATATCCACACCTGAGCATGAGGGACAGGCTGTGCTGGGTTTGGCTGGGGTAGAGTTAAAGTCCTTCCCTGTAGCTGTTGCTGTTCGGGATTTGTGCTGGAAATAGTGCTGATAACACAAGGATGCTTTTGCTGTTGCTAAACAGGGCTTACACAGAGTCAGGGTCCTGCTGTTCCTCACCCCGCCCCACCAGAGAGGAGGCTGGGGGTGCACAAGGAGTTGGAAGGGGACAGAGCTGACCCCAACTGACCAAAGGGATATTCCAGAGCAGGTGGTGTCATGGTTGGCAATAAAAGCTGCTGAGAAGAAAGAGGAAGGATGGGGAATGTTCAGCTTTGTGGCATTTGTCTCCTCAAGCAGACAACAGGACAGTCCAGTCTTGTTCCCTAGACATGGCTGAACACCTGCCTGTCCATGGGAAGCGGGGAATGAATTCCCTGCGTTGCTTTGCTTGTCCCCACAGGTTTTGCTTTACCCATAAATCTGTCTTTATTTCATCCAGCATTTCTTCATTTTTACCCCTCTGATTCTCTCCCTCATCAAACTGGGGGGAGGTGAGTGAGCAGCTCCCTGTGGGGGTTAAATCTCAACAGAAGGTGAGATCTTGGATTTCCCAGGTGGGCAGTGCAGTGCAATCCAGAGATTCCCACTTAGGGCTGAATACTCTGGAGTTGAGCAGCCCCACTTGAAGATTTATACCCGCACAGAGCTAAACCAACTTGTATCACCTGAAGGAAAGTCCTATATCCAATGTACTACTATTTTCTTTTTTTCATTTGTTTTTGCATTAGAACCCACACCTTTGGGAAGAGCACTTTTTGTTATCCACAAAACAGATTACACGGAATACAGAGGTCCTGATCCCGCTGACAAAGCGCGTGCTGCTGATCAATGGCAAACTCGTATTGACTGAAACACCATCAAGCCCAAAAGATGAAAGCAAACCAGGAATGTTGTGATCTTTTTTTTTTTTTTGTGTTTGCTGGCGATGAACTACGCCACAGTAGAAAAATGGGGTTGATTCTGCTTTCCCTTCCCAATGTGCAAAAGAGGAGTAATGCCATTGAGTTCAGTGGGGTTTGTGTGAGTAAGAGGAAAATCAGATTCAGGAGCTCTATCGAACCCAATCCCACATCTTGTAGGAGTCTGCATTTCCACTCCTTTCTCACAGGAGCTCTTTGTTTGTATTTTTCCCCTCTGTGTCTCTCTTTATTTTCCTTTCCTTTGAAGTCTTAAATCCTAGAAGTGACCAATCTTTCATCCATAATCTGCAGCATTCAAATTAAAGGGAATGGTCTATAGATTCTGGGATTTTCTGCACACTATGGCTAAATCCTAGCGGAGTCCCCTATGAGCTAAGAAAGCCAGGAGAAGAGTGTGAAGTTAATTTGATCTAATCAATGTGCCACATGCAATCATGTTGTGTGCATTACTAGTCAACAAACAAGCTAAAGCCCTACGTATATTTCTCTTTTAAAGCAAACTGTCATTTTATCAAGTGATGGGCTGGCCAAACATGTTCAGCAATCTCAGTAATTCCTGTTCTTATTAATCATTGTGAAGCCTTGAAATTCCCAAGATTCCATAAATCTTCCTGCAACCGAACACTTCTAAAACCCTCTTTGTGTTATAGCAGTAATAAATATGATCATTTTTCATAGCAAACCTGTCTATTGCTCTAAAGAAAATAGATAGACTGTAAATAAGTGCATTTTCCTGCAGTAACATTAAACAAAAAGGTTAAGCTCCTACTGACAGGAAAGATGTATTTGCAAGTGATTAGTTATATTTCTACCATAGCGCTTGTCTGTGTTCTTCTTTTGATGTTTAAACAAAGCTCTTGAACACACTGGGTTGTAGTCTCTGATGTTGATTTATAGGTAGGACTGAATTCCAAACACTGAACTCGTAGGCAGGCATTAATAAAAAGGAGAGACTTTCTTCCTGCTGGTTAATATGTGACTAAGCTCTCCTGTTTTAGGCCTCAATCTGTCAAGAACAGGTGTATAATAGGGGAGTCCTTGAGGCGCAAAGACTGCAGCTATACACAAAGGGTTTTGTTCAGCTGCACTCAGGACAAATGTTGAAACACCAATTTACAAAATTGTTTTGACACAGAATTATTTTATGGCTATTATGACACAGACATAAAATTATTTAGGTTATCCGGGCCCAGGAGGATTGGTAGGAACTCCAGATGGACCTAACTAAACTACTGTAGGTAATTGGGCAACACAATGGCAGATGAAATTCAACACAGACAAGCGGAAGGCAAAATGTGTTGGGAGAAGAGTTTAAGTGCTAAAAATCCCACAGACTTAAGGGAGGTCAGATCCTTCAAGGACTGATAGGAACTGAACAAATCTCACTCAAAATATCTGGCTCGGTGTAGATGGCAAGTATGCAGAGAACAGGGATCAAAATAATTTTTTCTGTTACATTCCATTTCATTTCCAGTTGCAAACAACCTCTTACTCTTCAGAGGAAGGCAAATTGTCAACAGACAAGACATTCCCTTGAAGAAAGTTCTCTCACAACAAATATCAGGTTAAAATTCAGAAATGTGGGATGGAATTGTAAACGTTGCCTAAATATAGA
This sequence comes from Pomatostomus ruficeps, assembly GCA_013400735.1. Lineage (NCBI taxonomy): Eukaryota > Metazoa > Chordata > Aves > Passeriformes > Timaliidae > Pomatostomus > Pomatostomus ruficeps. Next base: position 54,275 of record VYZT01057521.1, on the reverse strand, counting down.
GTGTGTTCTTCCTGAACATGCAAAAGACATCCCACCATGGATTCCTTCCAGGTACTTGAAGTGAGGCTTTTGTATTCCTCCTCCTGCTGCTGCAGACACAGACCAAATAATTATTCCAGGAGCTAAATCAAAATATGTAGGTAAACAGAAGTCAAATTCCTCTTAAAAAAATCCAAAAGCTGCGTGCATCTGCACTGGTCAGGTGCCACTAAGCCCCATCCTCTCAGTGCCAGGAAATTCCATATTTTTAAAATAAATTATATTTATGTAAACTTCCTCTTCCAGACCTTGGGTGTTGCTATGCCCTGGTTAGCAGGGATGACAGGGTCCCTGCTATCAGACATCTCTACGTACCTTACACAGTGATCAGCTCACCTCTCCATGTCCCTTTGATAATCAGAGCTGAGCTCCTTAAGCCTGATATGGCTGAGCTTGTTTTCCAGCTCCTGGATCAGTTTTGTGGCATTCCTTTGAAATCTGTGTAGTGCATCCCTGTCCTCCTGAAAATTAGCTACGTCCTCTTAAGGAAAGCAGTTTACGATCACAACACTCCACTGTCCAGTTTCAAATTGACTTGAAACCTTTTTATAGAGGCAAAATGATATCAGATCTTTCTGTGATGTTTGGTCTGAGTGTTTATGTGCTCTAACAAAGCAAAATATTTGCATATCCATCAGAAATTTTAAAAAAGCACATTTAATACTTTACTCCAACTTTTAAAGTTGGAGTAAAGTATTAAATGATCTGAGAGGTTTTGTCCAGCCAAAACGATGCTGTGATTCTGTGATGCGTGACTATGTGCCTGTTTGGTGTCTCTGCTCGGGCTTCTATCAAACAACCTCGTGTTCCAAAATCTGTTATGATTGAATTTGTATAGAACCCTTAAGGTTTTCAACTTTTTTTCTAAACTTCTTGCTGCCTTTGAAACAAGACCCCTCAGGAGCTCAGTGGTCGGTGGAACAAATCAGAGCAGATCACCTAGAGCTTGGAAACAGCAAAAAAATCCATTATATCACCCCTGTGCTGCAGAACTCTCTGAGGCTCATGGGCAGAGGGGAGACTGCTCTGTGGGTATCCACCCAGACTGGGATTCAGAAGCCTGGCCTCCTCCCTTCATATACAAAATTATGGAGTTTCCTGAAATATTGAATCTTCTGCAACTTTATTTCTGAGCCTACATATATAAATATGTGTATATATATATATATAAAATTACACACATATATGTGTATGTTTATATGTGTTTAATTTTTAAAACTTTTATTTCTTTTTGTTTTGTCTGTATGTACCCCATCGGGCCTGTGATACTGATCCTGAGCTGGAGCACCACTTAGGAATGAAAACATATGATTCCGTTGATTTCAGCTGAGCTAAAGAAGGTTATGTAAGATGAGGAGCTGTAGTTTTATTTTTATTTTTTAGTGGTGTAAGATTTTCTTGGTGATGTCAGAGCAACCAAGATCAGTGAGTCCGTAGGTTGCAATTGTATTGTGATCTCCACAGCTGAGAGTAAACATTCATTTTAACTGAAAGTGGAGAATGGTTGGGTTCCTTTCTCTGAAAAAGCTTCAAGTAGATTAAAAAAAAGCCCAGGGAGCATCATCTTTGGTTCATTTTTATGCCTGTGTGCTACATTAGTGAAGGGGAACGATCAGATGAATTCTGCAGGGCTGATTGGGATTTTGCCTGAACAAATGTGTATCAGGAGTTGCTCCAGAGATGTCAGCAGAGATAAAAAAGCATCAAAACAACACACAAATCAAACAGTGAAATTACTGCAAATGCAGAAATGGAAGTAAGAGTCAATATTGTCTTCATGAGAGTGTAGAATTTCTATTTCCTAGCCTCAATTTTCCCTTTTGCAAATCATTTAATAGCAAAACATAATTGTTGAAGCCTTTTCAGACAAGAAACTGGAACAGAATATAACACTGCCAGACTCTCACTTATTCTGGTATGAAACAGAAAGGAGACCACATTAACACCATAACCATCGATCTAAAAGCATTAAATGTCTTTTTAAACTGGCTTAAAATTCTCCTAAGCTCTGTGTTGGCTTAGCATAATATCTTCCCCCAAATCTTTCTGTAGGTTTCCCAAATAATTCCATAGGGAATAACATAGAAAGGGAATAGCTCAAAGAACAAATGGACAAGAAAAGAGGAAAAGAATGCCAAACTTCATGGGCAAGGATTTAGCTCACTTGATCCTGTGCAGCATCTTGGGTGTTCTATGAACCAGAGGTTTTGGCCACATTAAACTCCAGTGTTTTCCCTGATATTGAATTTTTGGGATTATAAAAAACCAAAACAGTCAAACAAAGGAATTATTAAAGGGATTTCTGAATTTAATGTGTAGGGAAGAAAAATATTGTCTGCCACTGACACCAAGCCCTGATGTTAAAGTCGCTACAGAATTTTTCACTAAATCCAAAGGGCTTTAAGGGTGACCCAATGAGAAAAGAGATCCCTGGGATTTGCAGTGATTCCTGAGAAATCTGCTCTCGTGGAAGGTGTCCCTGTCCATGGCAGGGGGTTGGAATTATACTTTAAGATCCCTTCTAACCCAAACCAGTCGTTCATGCTCTGAACTTTAATAAAAAATTACATCTGTAAGCTGTAATCAGGGCCTCGAATTGAAATAAAATCTTCTGGAAAAAATTAAAAAGAAATTATAGATAAGTAAACATAATCTGGGCCAGTCTACCAGAAAAATGAGGTGAATTTTTAACGTATCTTTCAGCAGGAAAAATTTTTAAATCACAAATGGAATTGTGAAACTGATTTCAATAACAGCATAAACCCTTCCCCATTTTTATATATAATTGCTAGAAAACTCAACATACAAATACAGAGCTGAGTGCAGTCCTCGAGGTCCCTGCGTCGTGTGACTGCAATCCCCCCTCGCTGTTATTAAAGTAGATGGGAAAGGGACTTGGGACTTCTAAAAAGCAGAGAAGAAATAGAACTGTGCTGGGGAAAAAATAATAGTAAGAAGAAATCAGGATGCCTTACTGAACAGCCACAGCCGTTTTATGTGGAGTTTTCCCCTCCAGCAACCAAATGGAACCCAAACAAATCTATTTCTCTGAAAACTTGTTCCACCCACCATTCCCCAACTAAAATACGTTGTAATAATATCATAAAACAGGCGAGGATGAAGAGTTTATTCTGATGGACTGCTCAACATCCTCAAAGAGCAGAAATTAATATACCTGGGAATCTCACAGTTGAAGCATTTTAATGCAAACTCGCAGTTTGCAGGGAATTGAAATACTTCACCTAAATAATTTATCTATGTATCTGTGTATATAAAAAAAAATGGAAAAATGAAATTTCATAATAGCAATAAGTCTGGGGCTGTTGTTATCAGGAGATAATCACATCCCGTGGGGGTTCTCGCACTCAGCTGCTCCTCCTTTCCCTTCTCTTCCCCAGTCCTTGTCTCGCCCCTGAGGTATGATTTTTCTCCTGATAATTCTTATCGTGCCTTCGTGGTTAGTAATAATAATTAAAATAAAACACTTTATTCACAACTTCCCTGGGTGCTCGGCATACGATGCAGCTCCCTGCCCACCCCCAGTTTTCTCTACCTCCACTATTTGATTAACTGCCTTGGAAAGAGGAAGAAAAAAATTAAAAAATCCAATGAGTGGGGTTCTGTTTTCTGACAGAAAATGCAAAAGGCTGTTGTGGCTGTATTGATCGGGCTGAGAGAGCGGCATTGCAAACAAGCAGAGCTCTCCTGAGGAATATACGCTGAAGATCCATACGTTCATTGACATTTTATAGGATGTCTAGACTTGCTAATCCACTATGAAAAATGCAAGCTTTGTAGTACAAGAGGATGGAGAGGGGGCCGTGTCTCCTGCTGCAGGAGCAGCCCTCTCATGTACCAAATTAGCAACAGTTTAATAAGGAGGGAACGCGGGTCCAAATTAAGGTTTGGTTTCAATGGCTGGGACAGCCTCCGTATTTCCCAGAATGCAGAGCTGCAATTAGCCTCAAGCCAGAAAAAGGTTCTGAGAGGTTGGTTGAGAGGCTGGCTGGATTTTGTCTGTGTGTGGGGAGGAGAAGAGAGCTGTAGCAGAAATTTTATAAAGTCTGAAAGTCTCTGTACTAAATGCTCCTTTCCAAAGTCAGACACTTTCCCGCTCCATCTATTCACCTTTCACAGCAACTTTTTTCCCCCTGCAGACTGGTAGAGGATAAAGTAGTAAATATGACAAGTTCTCAGTGCCCAGCCATCCCTTTCTACCAGCCTCCACGGGGACTTCTGTAGGCAAAGATGAAAATGGAGAGAGGGTTGGCAGAAACCACATCTAGAGGCGACGGCAGAAAGTTTTCCACCCCAGAGATGGGAGGAGGAAGGCAACTCTAGGTCACCTTTGTGGCTTCTCATATTTACCTCGTTGCAGCGATACCTCAGAGGGATTCAAGGCTGGCTCAATTGCTCCAGCATCCTAGGGACCAACACTGAATTTCTGCTGTCTGGCAGCTCGTTACCCTTGGAAGGAAACCCTCCCCTCGCAACAGCTTCCAGTCAAATTTGTCTGGCAATCGAAAATAAACGTGTGGGTTTTTATCAAATTAGAGGGCGTTTTTTGTGTAAGGTGAAGGCAAGGGCAGGATACTGCTGTAGTCAAACTAGAGGTCTGTAACATCTATGAGGAAATTAGGTTAGAACTAGGGGTTTGTCCTGAATACAAATGTAAGTGCTCTACTGTATTTTGTGTGTGCAGTTAGTGTTGTGGCAACAGTTACAGCAGAGCAGTGAAGGTGTAGTAAACCATGTGGGATTTTTTACTAGCCTGGAGTAGCGTGACAACACTCAATGAAATGAAGTCACCCACCCAGAAGTTCAACTGCACAGATCAGTAGCAGAGTCTGAGTTGGCAGGGATGCTTTAAAGACCATGTGGTCCATGGGCAGGGACACCTTCCACTGTCCCAGGTTGCTCCAAACCTCCTCCAACCCAGCCTTGGACGCTTCCAGGGATCCAGGGGCAGCCACAGCTTCTCTGGGCACCCTGTGCCAGGGCCTCAGCAGCCTCACTGTGAAAGATTCTTGACCCAGAATAATTGCTGTTAAAATTACCATTGCTTGCTTCTAAAATCCCTGTACTAACTCTGCCTCTCTTCTTCAGGACAGATGCTCCTAAAAGCCTCGCTGAAGGACTTTCACTGAGGAAAGAGAACTGTGCTGGATTCATGTGATAGATTTTAGTCAACACTTTGATCATTCACAGTGAATTTAGGATCTATTAGAGAAAATGCTCTCTGCCACACAGAAACAGACGGTCTGGAAGCAGAGTTAAACTCTCCAGCAGTAGGAACGCCTTTGGTAAGAACACTGTTAGGCAGGGAGATTTAAATGTCAATAGCTGAGAAAGGGCTTCCCTCAACTGCATGGAGCCAGCACTCTAGCATAGTGTAAATCTATATAATATAGTTAATATTTTATATATATATCTCTATGTACATATATATATATATGTATATACACACCCAGTAAACCAGTAGAATTATTAATACTAATCATATTTTTTACAGATATATATTTCTAGCAGACCAGTATATATATACCCTGCAGGAATGAAAGAACTCTTCCTTTTCACTCACGTGGACACTGAAGTAAAAAATTATTTGGAGATGCTCTACTGTCCTAGGGCAAGGTTACAATTATTGAGGCAGGAAAAGACAGGATAATGTATCATATTCAAACTCTATTGAAGTGAGAGAATAGATAACCCCAAACTTGGCAGGGGACTTCACAAAATCCTTATTATATGATCCAAATAAAAAAGTCCAAAGTTACTCTCAAGTCTCGGGTAGGCTGTGCAATCCTATTTGGTAAAAGAGTTGGAATTTATCTTTTGAGAAGCTACAGAAGTCCCATCACGACTTATCAAGAGATAAGGTTTAAATACTTTATGGATAGAATGATCTGTTCCAAAGGGTGAATGAGACTCCAGAAATGCCCATCCCATTGCTCCCATAAGGCCATGCAATAATTTTCCAGAATATAAATAAATATATTTCTGGACAAAATTTTGCAAAGTTCCTCTATTGGAATTTTCTTCTGGATTTTTCAAATTATTAAAGCAGAGTTGGAGAGCATTTCCTCCAATCAGAACATTTTATTTTTAAACAATAATGCTTAGTAACAGGGGACAAGGTTTTGCCTGAAATCGTGAGTCTCCCTGTGAGATAAATGTTTGTGTCTGCTGTAGTAATTTAATTTTCACTAGTGCTGTTTAATATTGTCATTTTCCACCTAGTATTAACTTTATAAAAACCTTTTGGGGAAAACAAACTCACTTAGTTTACTGGTGATCTATTATAACCAATATTGAATGGATTTTCACCACTTGAATTATCATACAATAGATGTTGGATCAGGTCTATGTTAATATTCAAGGGATGAAATAGAAAAAAATAAAAATCCCTCTCCCTTTCCCTGATTATGAAGAGAAATTAGTAGTAAACACATCTAAATTCTTAAGACCTCTTGTGAACCTCAGATATTCTGATGAACTCAAAATGTTGGTCTTGAAATACCCAACATAAAAAAAATTGAAGCTTTAATACTTTCTTGAAAATGAGTCTCACTTATGTTATTTCAAGCAGGGAATTAAAAATATATATAAAAAGTACCAGCAGGAAGTCCAACTAATAGTAAACGAGTCTGAAAAGACAGATCTGAATACTTTAAAAAATCAAGATAAAATACTCTAGACAATTCTTTAGTTATGGAACCACCCTTTAGCTATTTCTCAGTTCCACCTGCCTCAAGGAGCAAGTGAAACTAAGAAATCACTTTTTTAAATAATATTTTCTGGAAGCCAAGTAAAGTATTCCAGGAAGTTCAGCTCTGTGAGAAATTTGCAACCGCTTTCCTTTTTGATGTCCCTCCAGTGACAGGAAAGTCATTTGCCCCAGAGTGTGTATATAAATAAGAAAGAATAACCGCAAAAGGAGATATTTTTTTCCCTTTCACAGTTCCTATGGAAAAGGGCATTAGTCAAAAGAAGGAAAGTATGCTGGATCGTGACTCGTATTCATTACAGCTTCCTCAAAGACAGCTTGAGTTCAAAACCACATATTTTTAAATTAATAGGTACGGGATCAATATTTTTTTTTCTTTTTCCAGGATTAGTGTCCTGGCTTCTGACAGAGAGAAGAAAAAAAAAATCTTGGGTTCCTCAGTATAAAATCGAGAGTCTGTGACTTGCATATATAGTTAGCCTTGGAAACGGAGTTAAAACCCTTGTAATACAGCTCGGAGTTACATTGACCTCCATTGAGCTCCTGGCTGAAAAAGGGATCAAATTATGGCAATTCTGTTGTAGATGTACAAAGAAAACAGTGAACTTGACAAAGGATTTTTTTTCATCTAAATGCTGCAGTTAATTTGACTCATTCTTTGTTTTGTTTCTAGGCTCAGGCTCTAGATCATCAGCACCACATATGTGCTAATTCACTACGGGGCTCCCAAGGGGAGAAAGCAAAATAATTCCATCATAGAACCATTTAGGTTGCAGGGAATCTCAGCTGATTATCTGGACCAGACCCTTCTCCAAAGAAGGAACATTTCTGAAGTTAGATTGTTAATTCCAATACACCCCTAACATCCTAGTGCAGTTTAAAGGAATAAGAACTTTGCAGACTGGACTTGGAGAACTGAAATTTGCCTCTTCTCTTTCCTACTGAAATAAAAATATGATTTGCAACAGGTTAGAGTTTGTTTCAACAGCCTTCCCCCACCCCTCCTCAAGAGTACTGGTCATGGGTCAAGTTTTTGATGTGCAATGTACTCCGCAAAAAACAAAAGAAAAATTCATTCCATTTACAGCACAGAACTTCAAATGGCATTTCAGACTTCCCAGGTTCCCCAGTTCCATCCAAGCTAAAAGAAATTAATTCTGGCAGCATATCTACTGCTATTGCCACTGTACCACAGAGTAGGGTGAACATCACAGAATCAGAATGGTTTGGGTTGAAAGGGACCTAAAAGATCATCTCATTCCAACCCCCTGCCATGGACAGGGACACCTTTCACTGTCCCAGGCTGCTCCAAGCCTCGTCCAACCTGGCCTTGGACACTTCCAGGGATCCAGGGGCAGCCACAGCTTCTCTGGGCCCCCTGTGCCAGGGCCTCCCCACCCTCATAGTAAAATTTTGTAATTTTGTCTTCCTTAAGGAGAGGAGGCTTTAAGGATAAAGTCAGGAGACATAGCAGTAAAGACCTTTTAAAGCAGTTTGTGAAATAATAACACAGAGGCAAATTATATCAAAAGTTCAGGAAAAGGTTCAGTCTAACTCTCTTTACTGATGAACAAATTGAGAGTACACCAAGGACTGACTCTGTACTGATATTTGGTGCCATTTGAAAAGACCAAGGATGGTTGAAACACCCACATGGGGTGGCAGTCGTGATACAGGACCCAGAAGGGTTTTATACCATTCTGCACTGATGGATGGAGGAGAGGTAGGACACTGTAAGATATTCAGAATTTTAGAGGTGATGCTGTTTAAGGAACTTAATAGAGATTCTGCATCTTTGCTTTGAAATTGTGAACACAGATTCCTATTATTTGGTTTTACTGGTTCAGCAGCACCTTTCTGAGAGATTAAGATGAATGTGTAATAGCATAAAGAGTTTCAGCAATGAAGTTTTCCAGCTAAATAGAAAATGTAGAAAGAGGAAAATTAGTCCTTTTTCAACTTGCAATTATTTCTTAATGGTAATAAAGCAAAAGACAATAAGGACCGTAACTCCCAATGACTTTTTGAAAATTTTTTGGCATTTTAGACTTTTAGAAACTTTCATAGGTTTTGGCAAGTTTTAGCATCATCCTAAGTGCTTCTGAAGCAAAGTCTCTCACCCAAAGCGTTACAGGGCTAAGCCAAGGATTCAGTGCGGTCATTTTGATCTGCATCAAATACTTTAAGCATAAACCTGCCCTTGCATTTTTCAGTCAGGTGGGAGAAGGGCTGATATTATTTCTCATTTCCTACAAGAGAGTCACATGCTATTTCCCCAGAATCCTGCTGAACACCAGCCCCAGGTGCCTCCGTGCTGCTGCGTGTGTCAGAACCCGTCTGTGGAAGAGCCGAGCGCACGGTGGGGCTCACCCAGCGCAGCCCGGATCAGGCAGGCGACACGAGCTGGAGCAGCAGCCCAAGCTTGCTGTCAGATGTAGGCCATTCCTCTTGGAGCTGAAGCATCTTCTGTGGGCTGTAACTAGGGAAGGGCTGTGCTTCTGGGTGAAAAAATAATATATAGTACATGGCTGTTGGTTCAATTATTCATCTGCAAACCTTAGAGGAAAGCTAACTTATATAAAAAGTCCAAGCAGATAAAGACACACCGGATCATTATGACAGTGAAAATAGTGTAAGGATACAAGAATGAGAAATACATTACAAGGTGTAACATATGCTTTATTTTTTGCTTGATTGCTTAAACGAGGTAGCAGTGGGAGACCACCATCCTGTGACAGTGTTCTGCTCCATTGACTTTATAAACCAAAATAGAATTACCCCTAACTAATCCAAAGACAAAATTGCTCTACAGTAACTGTATAGATATTGCTCAGTGGAGGATAGGAATTCATGTGCTTAGTGTGCCTATAACCCGAAAAACACTCCAACAAAATGCTGTTTGGATTTATGAATTCAGCTGCAGTTATTTCTCTCATTCTAACATCCCCTATACCCAACCCAAATCTGAATGCCAAAAAGCTTTTCATTTTTCTTCTCTTTGTTTGCATCACGGCTGCACTCTAAAATTCCATTCTGGCTGAGGACATAGAGTGTAAATACCTTTGCATCCAGGTGGGTATACACAGACTCCTGCATGTCTGTCTGTCCTCAAAATCCACCCTGGAGCTTTCCCAGGAGAGCCATGGCTAGGATCTGATTTGCACACGGGGGTTTGAGCAGCGTTTGGGAGCCGTGGAGGCAAAGCCCCCTCTGCGAGGCAGTCTGAGGATAATTCAAATCTTTTTGATGGAATTTAAGGCAGAGTCTCTTCTAGTAAACTCAACCTGCCAGAGCCTGCTCTCTGGCCATGTCTATTAATGTCTTTTATCTTTCCAAACAGAGTGGTTGCATCCTCCTGCTCCCCTGGAACAGTGCTCACAGCAACCACTGCACCCCCTGTTTGAAGGGGGTGAGGGCAAGGTGGTCCATGCCAAAAGACGTCAAGGATTGCTCTAATTATTTATTTCTACAAATAGTTAATTTTGGCCTCTGATTCCATTTTCCTGGCATTAATTTACTAGCAAAGGAGCAACCTGCAGACGTTAGCCCTGAGGTTGATGCAAGTTGATGAGAATGGTGGGAACAGTTCCTTCCTGTGCTACCCAGAGCACACACTTCATACCAGGACATTCAGTGTGGGAAAGAGTTTTCACCAGCTTTTTTTTTTTTAGAGAAAAACCCTCTTAAAATATATGGAAGGCAGGATGTTAAGTTGACGAGATAAAACTCACTCAAATATTGAGCATTTTTCAGAATAGAACTGCTTAGATTAGAGCATCAGCTTAAAGGAACATTTTAAACACAACGACAAATAAGGTACGGCAGAAAAATGCTTTAATTAAGAGTTTGTAGGTGCATATCTCTAAAATATAGTGTTTTACACCATTATTAAGAAATCACAGATTCATTGTCTTTTCTTGAGACAAACAGGATCTCATACAGGCCTGTGTTCCTCATCTTCCTTCTTCTGGAAGCTTTCTGTGCCCAATAACTATTTTTTTTTCCAAGAGATATGGGTTATTTCATGGCTGAATGGAAAGAGAAGGCAATAATGAGAGTTTCTTTTACACTAAATCTGCTTTGATTTTCAAGGCAAGGAGCTTTTTGGAAATGAGATTTGACCTTAGGCTTTGATCCTGCAAAGAAAGTGCATGGAGAAGCTTAAATATTTGCTCATATACATCCTGTGAATTCAATGGGATTTTTCACATGATGAGAAATCCAGAAGAGTGTGAAAGATTTGCTTTTGACTTCAGTGGAAATAGACCACGGAAAAATGTACTTAAAATTCATGCAGCAAATTAAATACTTCGCATTTGTGATGCACCTACGTTTTATTTGATGTACCTCATTCTTTATGCAACCCAACAATTTATTTGTGGTTTTAATACCTGTAGCACAGTAAGAGACCACTAAATCATGGTTTTGTTGCTTCTCAAGTCTCTGGTGGGTCAGGACAGAGCTGGACTAATTCTTTGTCACAGCTTCCTCAAATGCAGAGCCCTGGTGGTGACTCAGTGAGGGAGTGCACACTTGAGAGACACCTCCTTGTGGACACATCAAAGAAATCATCACAGGAATTAACATAAGCAGCTGAAGAAAATTGGAACAGTTTCTCTTCATTAATTACACTTAAAAGATATAAAAGGAAATAAAATGTATAGCACTGTAGATTTTAGTTCTTTACCAGGATGGAATACCACATTCCATGTTTTCTTTTAAAGCGTTCTGACAAGGGAAAACGGGAGGAGAAGGATGTGCTCTTAGGCATGTCAGTGTGGAAATATGAACACTGACACAGAGGAGGGGTTTGGTGGCTTTTCAAGAGATGAGTGCACCTGACTATGCAAATGCAGCCTTGCTGCTTTGGTGTTTACACCTGACTCAGATGTATACAAGCCCGGAACAGACAGGCCATTACACGGTTTTGCATACATATGGATTTATGCATGTGCACAGACTCACCCGGGTGTGTTTGACAGATCTAAGGGAAAAGAAGGCTCTGCATCCTCGACTCTTCCAGTGCTGTTCCCTCTGTTGGTGCCAGATCTGCTTTTGCTGGTCTGGGTCTTTTGTCAGTAGTAAACACATCACTGCACTGATAAAAGGGGAAAAGCAACAAATTCTGCTTGGCCTTTTTACCCCTCATCCACTGTCAGGGTTCCTTACTTACATGAGTTTTACACCAATTAACTTCATTTTCCTGCACCCTTTGGAGATCAAATCAACTAGACAAGGATGAGTTTAATCTAAAGGTCATCCAATGGACCTATCAAAGATAGATTTACTTCTCCACTCTTTATGAATTATTGGGAAAAAAAAAAAAAAGGCTGGAAAACTATGCTAAGATCTTTCTCCATTCTTGCAGCTGGGTCAGAAATCCAGAACCTCAGTCTTCTAACTTATGGGGGAAAAACCAGTTTAATAGTCACAATCTTGCTGCTGATGTTTCCCATTTAAAGGTAACTGCTACTCCCAATAAAAAGACTTTGCTCTCTCTCCTAAAGTTTGTGGCTTTCTGGCACAAACTTTACGTGCATTTTAGAAAGCTAGATCTGGAGATGTTCTACTTTGATTCAGCCAACATAATGTCACCATAAAATTGCAGAAAAAGTTGTAGAACCTCAAAGATTTCCTTTTTTTCACCAGTGACACTCAAGGTAATGCATGAGATGGTGACCTGATCACAAGATATAGCCAGACAGTACAAAGCATGGAAGTGGCATCGTTTGATCCAAGTGAGACATCCAATCTTGAGACCTAAGGTGGCATCTTCCCTGAGCTGATCTCATTTCTGGCCCTTTCACAGTTTCTTCTGTAAACCTGAAGGAGTTCATGTCCTTGTCTTGGCCATGGTGAAACTTCAGGTAGGAGGCAGAAAAATTTTCTCTGGAGCTGAACTTCTGAACACATGGATGTAGCTAAAGTTAATGACCCAGGGAGCTTGTACAAGGGTGAGGGAACTGGGTGTATACAAAAGAAAGCATTAACAGATTTATTGGTATTTAAATGAGTTTTAACCAGACTGAATTGCAGAACAAGCCCATGATGAGCAAAAGAGCCCCAAAGAGGAGATGGAGGTACGGTGTGCTACTGCCACATCATCAGAGCAGCAACATCTCAGCGCAGAACACTGTGAAAAGCAAGTCCTGTCTGGGGCTGCACCACAGTTTTATTTGATTTTCCTCAGAGGTATTAAAAGGCATTGCAAATATGATGAGATCCACTGGAACATCAATGAACTAAAAAGATTACCATTGTGAAAGCATTCCCTGCTGGTTGTTTGCTTCTATTTGTCTTTCCAAAGGGCTGTGCTTCCAAAATCTTGGAGCGTACACACACACAAACACACCCCCACAGCAGCAATATATACACATCCATATAAGAGGAAGATGAAATTTTTGCAGTTTCCATTTGCAGGTCCAATAAAAGGACATCAAAGGAGTGTTCTGACATTTCTGGTCACAATCCCGAGCTATGCTCAGAAAGAAGTGTTAACTGTGGGATTCTGGCTTGATTCCAAGATATATTCAGCTTACCTAAAAAAGGTACTTTCAGGTGAAAAGGTTATCCTTCATTCCCTCTCCGGAGACCCAGGGCACACGTTGAAGACAGAGTGGCTGCAGTGCTCTACCTCAGAAGTGGCTGCATTTCAGAGGTGAGGGAATAATCCCATTCGTTCAACTCCTGCCAGCGGATGTGCGCTCGTGGGGGAATCAAACTTTAAAATTGCAGGCTGGAAAATGCTCTGGGACTTTCCAGAGTAGAAAGACAGATTTTAAAATAACAAGCCAGTAAGGCAAGGAAATAGGGAAAATGAGGAATTGTTAAAGGATGAATAAAGACAGAAAAGAACAGAGGGAAAAAGAAGTAGAAATTCAGAGTACACGAATGATTTGAGATTTTTCTAGCCAAGCTCCAGGGAAAAACTGAAATGTAGAGAAGCTCCTGCTGAAGAAATGTACCCAGTTGGTGGCTCAACTTGGTCTCATGATGCTGGCTAAACCAAAGCAATTTAGCCGTAACTGAATGAGTCTTCTCCTTGTCAGAAATGTGATTATTACTTCTGGTACTTGCCTGAATATTACAACCTTTGGCAGAGGCTGGGCAAAGCAAAAGCTTGGCTCCCACTCTTGCTGCTTTACAGAGAGGGAAATGAAGTCAGGGTCTGTACTGATTTAACTGCAGTTTTTGGCTAAAGTAAGAGCCAAGCAGACTTCTTGTTCCCTTGCCCTCAGCAGAAATGATTGATAGCTGAACAAAAGCTGCTGCACCAAGTTCCAGATGACTGAGGATATTCTTTCAGCACAGGGTCATTCATAAGCCCGAATGGTTTTGACAGAACAGATAAAATTGATTTAACTTAAGAAAGCCACAATTTTTTTTTCTAGACAGACACCCATCAAACATTAAACATCCAATGCAGAGGTACAGTGATCTTGAGCCAAAGCAGACTGTATTCTCTTAAGAGACCTGACTGGTCTTTCAGATGTACAAAGTGCATCCTCTGTCTGTTTAGGAGGCTGCCATGATTTATTAGAGTCAGATCAGCTGCACGATGGTGTGAGTCAGGCAGAATGGTTCCTCCCTGTGCATTGAACTGTCAGCATCCACCAGACCTCTGCAATTTAAACTTGTGTATAAATGGTGTCTAGAAGTGCTCCAGAAGTCCATACTCCCAGAACTCATCTAGGAAGAAGAAGCATCATCAAGCAGCCCAATAACTATGCACTGAGAAGCCGTCTCTAGACTTTCAGTCTCTAGACTGAAAAGGGGTTGAAAAAGTTTTAGTTGTGCATTTTAATTGTGTCTGGGTCTTTTTGCTGATTGAAGTTATGATTGCTGAAGGACGTGGGTGATCTCCGTGGCTCTGTGTGCTTGTCTAAGCCCTGACATTGTGGTGTCCTGTCCCTCAGTGCCACACAGAACCTTCACCAAAACTGAATCATGTCCACCCGCTGCTCATCCTAGAAAACGTGCACGGGGTGATTCCTCCCCGCAAATATGCAGCAGGGATTGATCCTAGAACAGCGGAGATTTGGGGGGGGCGGTTTATCCTCTCCCATTGTTCTCAGCCTTCCCCCTGTCCCGTTCCAGCGGTGCGGCCGTGCTGAGGCTGGCGGCGGTGCCCCATCCGCTCATTGTCATTCTGCCCGTGTCCCCCGGTCCCCCTGCGCTGCGGAGGTCAGCCCGGGGGCTGCGCTGGAGCGCTAATGGGCGAGCAGCGCTCGCCAGCAGCTCCAGCCCTGCGCCGGCACTCGCTCGTCCCGCACATCAAGGCACACGCGCGCCCCGTGCGCCCTCGCCCTCCCTCCCTCCCTCTCTGCCTTGCAAATGACTCTGAGGAGCACAGGCTGCTGGATGATTTGGATCAGGGGGGGTGGAAAGGGAAGGGGGGGTGAAAAAAAGCACTCAATTTTTTTTCCCCCCTATTTTTTTT
>VYZT01057521.1:0-37500 GCA_013400735.1 Pomatostomus ruficeps | reverse complement strand
CCATTTGAGAGAAAAAAACTTCTCACCAAAGCACATTGAATGAGCCTTTGCAGGAGGTTTCCTTGATGGCAATACTTGGAACGTCCAAGGCTTTTGAACTGGGAATTGGGAACAGAGTAATGGTGTTTTACCCCAGCTGAACCCAACCCCATTTTTTATGGGTTTTGAATTTTGCAGTTTGCGACATCCTTCACTTCTCTGTTTAATTTCTTTGATCTATCAGAGCAAATGTTTTCCGATTTGAACTGTTTGGGGTTTTCTCTTCAGCCTTCCTGCAAAAGGTTTTGCTGTTTAGCACAGGAAACCAGTGATAGTGGTAGGTTAACATATTTTGGATGGCCTGTGTAGACAGCATTTGAAATGCATTTTGTTCATATGACACAAAAGTTCAGATTCAATGAGTAGAGGTGGAAAACTGAAATAAAGGCAGTTAAAAAGAAAAATTAACCAAAAATCAAAGTATCTTTTCAGAAGCTATAGAAGAAACAATTTTTAAAAGTTCCTTCTATTCTGTCATTCCAATTCTTAAATCCACTCTCTAATCAAAACTATTCATTGTTTTCATAAATTCAATTTATCTCTATCCAGCTTGAGAAGACTGCCAGGGGCTGCCAACATGTATCTAGTGCATGTTCCTCATGTAACAGCAACCAAAACTGAGAATAAGTCATAAAATGTGTGTTCCTTTCATGAAGTATCCTGCATTTTAGTCACACTCGATGTGAAATTGCTCAGCCACTCCCTGTGGTGCAGGGGTGTCACTACTATGTTGATAAAATAAAAGAGTTAAATGCTTCCCAATGTCCTGTTTCTCCCTCAGATGCTGAAATCTGATGGAAAGGAGATGGTGCTGCTCATGTTCATGGCCAGCCTTCTGAGTGAAGACATTCCCTCTGACCCTGTAACCCCAAAAACTTTCCTATTTGCTGTTGTGCACAAGGAAAATTATCCACAAATCCAAATCTTGGTCGTCTTCTAAATGCTTTCCAAACACAAAGGAGATGCAGTCCATGAGGTAGACATTTAGAAACTTCCTGAGAAGCAAAGCTAGGGGGTGGATCCCCCAGTTTCCTAGAGATTCCCAGAGAATATGGCAAGCTGTTCTAGGCCTCTGTCCCTCTACATCACAGACACCTCTGAAAAGGGGGGCACAGGTTCCTGGCTATTCTGAAGAGCACAAATTACACAGAAAAGCATTCTGAGAACATGACAAGTTACACCCTGAAGAGGGATTGAGCATAGGCATTGATGTCTTGAGGGCTTCCTAGGCTCTGTCTCCTATAAAAGAGAGAAATTGGCTTTTTCAGTTTGCTATTCATCTTATCTTGAAGTAGACATTTGTAATACATCATATGAATTCTGCCTTAAAAGTGCTCCCTTTCCCTTTATAAAGAAAAGACTTTCTCAAAGTCTAATCTGCTCAGAAGTTGGCAAGTATCACATACATGTCTCATATAAGACCACTTGGTCCCTGCCATGTCAGGCGTTGGAAGTACGATCTTTAAGGTCCCTTCCAAATCAAACCATTCTCCCTTTAGGGTTTAGGAGGTGTCAGTCTGAGGGGAGGAAATACCAGCTCAGTGGTGATATCTGGGAATGTTTTGTTTCTTTCTCTTCCCTGGTGTATCCCTTTCCCTGGGATTAAGCTGAAACTGAAAGCAACCAAGCTTTTCCAGATGGCTTTGGAGAGCTTATTCGTGTCACCACCTGGATCAGTGACATCCCTCTCACTCGCCTCCATCTTACAACAAATGGTAATTTTGTACATTCAGTCAAATTCAAATTTTCCCACACAATCCTTTAAATGCAATTAGCTTTGAAAACAATGTAATGTTACCAGACTTAAAGTGGACACTGGTTAATCATGGCAATGGGAATAGGATCAGGGCTCAAAGCAAAGGGAAAAAAGAGACTTTTCTGTGGAATGTATTGTGGATGTCCCTGCACTGCACGGACACAAACACACGTAGCTGACCAGGCCGAGGAGCCAAAAAGGAGAGCCAAATGAGAGACCACAGAGAGAGGGCAAAAAGAGAGAGGGCAGAACCCTCTGACTTTATTTATATGTTCTTAGAAATCACCGTGAATTGGAGGTAGAAATTACCACCTCTTCAATCACACTGGTCAAAGGAAAAAGTCCATCATTTTTCTCCGCCTAGGAGAATGGAATGAAAACAACAAGGACAGTTAGCAAAAACATGAATAGTTAGCAAAAACCATGGCCATGTTTACAACAGCATACGTGAAAAAGTATCACAGCAAAGAGAAACATTGAAAAACTGCAAAACTCAGGACAACAATGTATGATGCATTTTTTGGGTTTAACTTCTTCCAGAACTTCATTCTGCAGCCTCCCAGTAAATACCGTTTATATACATGTGTCTGTGTTATAAACAACAACTAAGAAGTTATTGAAGGTGGTTGATTAATCCAATGTAAACCATGCATTCATACAATTTTGTTTATTTTCAGAAGACAACAGTGAAAATAAATTTTTGTCAAGTTTCTTGAATGTTAAAAAACCAATAGAAAACCTGATTTCCCATAAGCTGACATATATTTAATACAAAGAGTTACTCCTGCAATATCCTGAATTTGCCGTGTAGCAGATCAACCCTGTAACACCGTGAATGAAGGAATGAAAGGAATTCAGCAACCTCAGTTTCAAGCATGCAGTTTACAGTAATCACCAAAGATTCCTGTGTAATTAGCGGAGAGAAATCAGCACTCCAGGCAACTCCAGCTTTCAGGTTTCTCAAAAGAGATGGAAATATTAATTTTTTGGAAATATTAATCTTTCTTGCACTGATGAGAAGTAGCTTAGATGAATAACATAGAGCAGACATCTCATTTTTAGATGAGTAACTTTCCAAAATGAAATATGTCAACGAGGATTCAGACTTTCCACAAGGTTGTTATTCCATTTACCTGGCTGTCAGGCACACACCTGGCCTTTCCCAAGGCAGAAGTGTTGACTATGTAGAGAATTCAGGCAGTTTAGGAAGATGGGTTATGACTTTAACACCCTGTAGGAACACAGGTTTGACTGCTGTGGGAATTAGAAAAATAATAATAATGTTCATGTAAGGCTGAGACTCTCTGAGTGAGTTTCCTTGGGGTTTTGTTGTACCTTATTAAGAACCAGATTTCAGCTTGCATTCTGCAAAATGCCTTTTCTGCACTGGAGCCATGTGGATATGACAAATTCATTCTGCTATAAACTTTGTGCCTTGCTGAGAAATCAAATACTCCAGAGGAATATGTGTATATGTATTTCCTGACTATCTAAAAATGTAGGTAGAAGTAAATGCAGATAAGGTAGAAGTAAATGCAGATACATGCATATGCAGACACAAATATGTGAATTATCCACATATTCACATGTAGCTGGTTGGTGTCTTTTACACTCAGAGAGCAGGTTTGCCTTCAGGTATTTCAATTTAATGATATGAAGCACCTCAGCTACACTATAACTGTTAAGCTGAATTTTGCTTTGCATTTTGATTATAAATTAGAAGAGCGGTACATTAACTCTGTTTTGAGGATAAGATTAAAAAAGGGCTCTGTTTATTAAGCTGCTACCGTGGTGATATTTTCAGCATACATTACATTTATAATTGACTTATTAAAACTTATACGCTGCAAATTATAGTGATAGCACCCACAGGCTAAGAAATCATCAAAATATATAATGGCAATTTAAGGAGGTTTGTATCCACAAATGGGAATTTTTATCTGGTGTTCTCTTGTTCTAATGTTTTACTCACAGCTTTTGCAATATTCAAATATGTAGCTGGAATGCTGCAAAGAGATATTGAAAGGCAAGCACGACAAAAAGAGACTCAGAAGAAGAATTGGGTGATAAAAAAAGAGCCAATGTATAGGAAAATACAACTATTTCAGGTAGGTTTTACTTCAAACTTAAAGGAAAAATAGGGGAGTCAGCTGGATTATTTTTTATTCTAGGCTGTGGATAATAAAGACTAATCCCTCACACCTTGTCTTCATAAAAATGTATCATTATCTCCCTATCTACATTGTTAGAACAGTGGAGTTAGCACAGTAAAGATTGCAGCAAATTCAGAAATAAGGGCCATAAAACCAACTGACCTCCTAATGACATCTAATGAGCTCCTAATGGCGGCCATAAACATTTTTATCCTCCTGCCAAGACCAACAAAGAGTGTGGTGATAAACCCCAATTTATCCAAGCTTCAGCTTGAGTTCCTTTGAACATATTTGGTGGCAGCACGGTGACATGGACATTTCAGGCTTGGTGACACTGCACAAAGCTGGTCTGTGGGTCAGAGGTGAGGCTAAGGAGGTGGGGACAAGAGAAAATACGGTGCAAAGTGTGAGAGACAGCCTCTGTCCCTTATCCCATAACCCACCTGCAAAACCCATGGCTGTAGCACTTCAGCCATGATAGCATCTGTGATTGAGGAATTATATCATCCTTGATTCTGCAATGATATCATCCGTGATTTGGCCATGATATCATCCGTGATTCTACAATGATATCATCCGTGATTTGGCCATGATATCATCCATGTTTCCGCAATGATATTATCCGTGATTCTGCAATATCATCCGTGATTCAGCCATGGTATCATCTGTGATTCAGCCATGATATCATCTGTGATTCTGCAATATCGTCCGTGACTCTGCAATATCATCCGTGATTCTGTAATGATATCATCCATGATTCCACAAAGATATCACCCATGATTCTGCAGTGATATCATCCGCGATTCAGCCATGATATCATCCGTGATCCTGCAATGATTGTTTTCCTTTGGCTTGGCCACAGGGCTCAGGAGCTAAAGATTTGTTGATCTGGAGATCCTGGCTTTTACCTTCGGGTAATCAGGACAGGAGGTCGAAGTTTAGACCTTGTTTGCAGACCCTGCTGGCAGGGATGACAAATGANGATATCATCCATGATTCTGCAATATCATCCGTGATTCTGCAATGATATCATCCGTGATTCCGCAAAGATATCACCCATGATTCTGCAGTGATATCATCCGCGATTCAGCCATGATATCATCCGTGATCCTGCAATGATTGTTTTCCTTTGGCTTGGCCACAGGGCTCAGGAGCTAAAGATTTGTTGATCTGGAGATCCTGGCTTTTACCTTCGGGTAATCAGGACAGGAGGTCGAAGTTTAGACCTTGTTTGCAGACCCTGCTGGCAGGGATGACAAATGAGACACAAAATGGCTAAAGTTCAAAAAGATCTTAGAGAATTGTTGGAAGATGATTTATTTTCCTAGTAATAAGAATATAGCGCCCTAAGACACACAAAACACCCTCCCACAATCAGCAGAAACAATAAAAGGATCTAAGTGAAATCCAAATTCTTTTGGAGAGTAGCCAAAAGTCAGGAAGGACTTAAAATACTGTTAAGGGAAAAAAATCTTCCTTATTGATAGTGTTGATCTGGTCTGCACTGGCTGTAAAGAGAGCTTTGTCACCTCGTTTGATATGGAGACCTTTATTGCTGCTCTAGAGACATTGAAATGTGGCTCCCTCAGCGTGGAGCTGAATGGCACTTAATCAAGGTTAGCAATTTGTATTTAATTGGTCAAACACAGATGAGTCGTGTGCTACAGACCATGTCTAGAATCACAAAACTCAGAACCAAGCCAGGAATGTAACAGATTCCCACTCTTGTAACACTGCTACCAGTCAGCTCACCTCTCTCCAAGGGGTTTGAGCACTGGCATTTAAAATATATAAAGTTATAGGTAACAAATGCATCTCCCACAGGTGCGCTTAGACTGAGGGTTTTGAAGCCAAGATACCTTGTCATGAAACTGCACATTCCTGGGTCTCGCTTCTTCTCTGCATTCTGAAAACTTCTCTTTTTGCTTCCCCAACTCAGAAAATAATCAGACAGAAATACTGGCAAAGTTTCGGTAAGCTCCTTTCACTGTAGGGTTTTGTGCAAGGTCTATCACAGGAATGTGTCGTGCTCTGAAATGTGACAGAGCTCTGACAAGGCTCAGGTATTCTGGGCTGCTCAGAGCCAAGAACACATCCTGAAATTATGTGACATTCACTTCACTGAGGTATTTATTGAATGTCACTGGATGTGGCAAGTCAGGCTACAAAATGCTGAAGCAGGTATGGATCAAGTCCAGAAATAAACACCTTTTAGTTCTGCTGAGGGATGGTTAACACTGCACCTCACTGCAAGCCCGTGTTAACACGATTTAAATGGAGACAGGCTGAGGCTTTGCACCCATGAAATAACATTTATGGAAACACTAATGGCCATTGTAGCAAAATGAATGAATCACAGCACTTAGAGAGCCTGAGCGCAGAGCTGCAATGTATTTTCTAGGACAGAACATGTTTTCTCAGTGTATCTTCCACTGACATTTATATTTATTATCTAACCAAAAAAGGTAGTTTATTAGGGCTTCTTTAAATGGCAGCTCTTTTGGTAGTGGATTTGTATTAGACCACACAAATGCAGGTGAGTTATTCATAAATAATTTGCCTATCATAATATTGGAGGGATGAGGCAAAAAAGGCATGAAAACTTGCATTAAATAGCTTTCATTATTTTGAACACTGCCTGATTTCTATCTTTTCTGCTGTCACTTACGTCTGAGATAAACTATTCAATGCATATGAAATGTTAATCTTGACTAATTTAAGTGGATGGCTGTGAATGTTTTTCTCTTTTAGTTTGTTTATTAAATATTATCACAGAGAAAAAATACATTTTAAAAAGGGGCCACAAATACAGGAAACACAAAAATATTTGCAATTTCATTAGTTCCTGGTGGGATCTTTGTTATGGACAGGCCTGGACAGGGTAAATGAGAAGAACAAAAATATTTTTAAAAAATTAAAGTCCAAAAGACATCAAATGTTTTTTAATTGAGATTGGAAGCATTCCAAGTTTGACTTTCAAAAAAGGCTTTGATTTACAGTAGTTCATGTTGGGCTCATGTTGTGCCTGCCAAAAATCCAAAGTAGATCAGAGCTTTTTTTGAAATAAACACAAGCCTAATCTGATGTAGGTATTTCAAAACTCCCACTGCTTTAGTTGTAACATCATCTGTTACTGAAAGATTTATAAATCATCCCTCTACAAGCGCATTTCTACGAGGCTGAGGGTGATATATTTTAACTTTGGGACACAAGGACACATTTAATTTGCAATTGATGGAGACCCTTCACTGTTTTTAAAAGTATTTGTGAATTGGAATGTCTCTGTTTCCTGTATATTAGACAAAACCAGTAGCTGGGGTACAAGGGTATGATGAAGCGTTGCTTCTTTGCTTTTTCACTCAGTAGAAAAGAGACAAAAGGGCTGAACTGCTAATAAACATTTTAATCAACTATACAGGAACTCAGTTCCTTTTTAAAAGAAGAAAAAAACCACCTAATTTTGCATTTATTTAGAAAAAGATATGTTCACAAATGGGGATTTGTTTATAACAAACCGATTTATTCAAAGTGATCATTTCACGTTGGGAGGGCAGGATTTGTCTCAGCTCAGTGGGGGTATCTAAAAGCAGCACATTTCTCATTTCCACTGGGGTGGATTCCTTCTGGAGCTGATCCCTGGATGTTCTCCATGTCACAGAGGGTAATTCTGCCCACCCTGACACTGGCAAGAGGATTTGCCCTCAGGAATATCCATGTGGGCCAATATTTGCCATCCCAGAGGGAAACGTTCCCTGGAAAAGGGGATACCTTGGCATGGTGGTGAGGTTGGGGAGAGCTGCCCAGTCCCAGCTTGGTCAGGGCTCCTGCAAGGAATGTGGAGAGGGATGGTTTACAAGAGAGGGTTTAGATTGGATATAGGGAAGAAATTCTTCCCTGTGAGGGTGGGGAGGCCCTGGCACAGGGTGCCCAGAGATGCTGTAGCTGCCCCTGGATCCCTGGAAGTGTCCAAGGCCAGGTTAGACNGATTGGATATAGGGAAGAAATTCTTCCCTGTGAGGGTGGGGAGGCCCTGGCCCAGGGTGTCCAGAGAAGCTGTGGCTGCCCCTGGATCCCTGGAAGTGCCCAAGGCCAGGTTAGACAGGGTTTGGAACAACCTGTGCTGGTTTTGGCTGCGGTAGAGTCAATTTTCTTCGCAGTAGCTGGCATGGGGCTGTGTTTGGGGTTTGTGCTGAACACAGTGATGATGAGATAAAGATGTTTCTGTTATTGCTGAGCAGAGCTCACACAGAGCCAAGGCCTTTTCTGCTTCTTGTATGACCGTGCTGGCGAGGAGACTGAGGGTGGATGGAGAATGGGGAGGAGACAGAGCCAGGAGAGGTGACCCCAGCTGACCCAGGGGATATTCCAGACCACGTGACATCACGCTAAGTACGCAAGCTGGGGGGAAGAAGGAGGAAGGGGGGACATTTGGAGTGCTGGTGTTTGTCTTCCCAAACCACTGCTACTTGTGATGCTCCTGCAGATGGCTGAACATGTGCCTGGCCCTTGGAAAGCAGTGAGTTAATTCCTTGTTTTGCTTTGTTTGCATCCATGGCTTTTGCTCTCCCTATTAAACTGTCTTGGTCTCAATCCATGTGTTTTCCACTTTTACCCTTCCAGTTCTCTCCCTTACCCTGCTGCTGGGGAAGCGAGCGAGTGCCTCCATGGTGGTTGGTTGATGGCTGGGGTCAAACCACGGCGTTCTTGTGGAAGGTGTCCCTGCCCATGCCAAGAGGTTAAATTGAGATGGTCTTTAATTTCCCTTCCAACCTAAACCATTCTGTGACTCTGATTGCTGGACATGCTCCTGGAATGCCAGAAGCAGCAGGAATGGTTGGGACCAAGGGCTTCAGTCAGAACTGACCTGGTCTGAGTTCCACAGCAGCTGGTCTGAACCTAATGCTGCAAAGACAGGACTGAAGTGGAGCAGACATTCAAGTTCACAATAATTTTTGAAGAAAAACTCATCTCTTAAATTAAAAAAAAAAATTAAAAAGAATAATGTTAGTAGATTTTTCTCCCCTGTTTAGGAAACACAGAAAAACATGCAGGATATGCTGATGAGCTCTGGACCAACTTAATGAAAATCCAGAAAGAAGACTATGTTTTCCTTTTTCCCCCTCATCTTACCTACAAGTGTAAAAAACAATCTCTTTGATTTTCAAACTTCAGCATGGAAATTCAAATATTGATCCCTAACTTTATTTTGACAGGTATATATGTTTTGTCATTGTGGACATATTTCCTGAAAAGAAATGTTTTATTGTAAATGTTTTGGCAAAAGTATAAAGGGAGATTGACAACAGGGCATTTTACAAGCATAAATTAGAATTTTGAGATTAGAGGAAAAACAGAGCAGAGAAACAAAAGTTAAAAATTTGTAATTGTTTTAGGCAAATATTTGAGATTTCAGGTTGAATGTTACAATTTTACAAACAGAATCTATTCTCTCATTAGACACACTTCTCTACTTTTTCTACAAAAGCAAACTGTCTTATTTCAAATATGCTTTTTACCTAAGTGAATAATGTCACTTTTTTAACCTGCCACATCAGAAGAATCAATCAGTACATTCCACAGTTTGATGGTTGGGACATTATATGAAATTTTTGAAAAACATTGCATAGATCAAATTTACAGTGCTGCAAAATTCTTCAATATGTTCTAGGCTCTATGAATCTGCATTAACAACACTGGATTTTATCAGGGCAGTCCTGAATGATGGCCTAATCTGACCCTGTGAATGATGTGCTTGAAGGTTAGCAATTAGAGAGAAAAGATCAGTTTGCTTCTGAAACCTCTAAAGAGCATTTTGTTATAATGAGAACCCCACTTCACTCTGAATTTTCATGCTTTGCCTGTTTATTTTCTTTCTGTCTTTATTTTCAGAAAAATATTTCTTTTAGGAAGCATTTATCAGACAGTTAGACTGAGATATTGGGTGTCTTCTCAGTGGAAAGAGTTAATCATCATCCCCAAGCAGTGAGGTGAATCCAATAATCAAATATTAAGCTCCTTTGCATTAGTTTGGGTGAAGTGGCAGAGATGCTAAGTTTTATTTTAATATGTTAATTTAGTAAAATGATGCAGTTTATTTTATATCTTCAGGGAGAGGTGCTGATATTATCTCAACTTTAGATGCATCCTCGCTTGCCTGTACAGATCAGCCTTCCACTTCATCAGGGTGATGTTACTGGATATGGCAATTTATAATTGGAAATGGCAGCCTGGAGATTTTCTAAAAGCTTTGGCTTTTTTCTGAATACTGTGGAATTTCATTAATTATTATTATTTTGACTATGAAAAGAGGATTTGCCCAAGGGCAGTTTTGAGGCTACTTAAAGATTATATTCCTCCATGGAAGGTTGCCAAGATTTCAAATTTCTCTGTCAAGACACTCGGCTTTTTTGGTGGGAGGTGGCTGGAGTGATGGGAAGCGTTTGCAGCTTTGGGATGGGGACCTGGAGCATTTATCATTCTCTTTGAGGCTGTTTTACCTCCCTGGAGTGGGGGCAGCTGTCACAAATCGGAGCCCACCAAACATTCCTCACCAAGGTTGCTGCTGCTTGGTGCAGCTTGGGGAGGGAACCAGCAGCCCCGTTCCTTGGGTGAGGAGTATCCAGCTCAAAGCAGGATGAATCTGAGCAGGATGGGGTTGTTTGTAACCCGTCACATGCCAGAGAATACCTTTGCTTCTCCAGAAAGCCCTTTCTGCAACACAGCCCAAGAAATAAATGGGAAAGGGAAGATTTGATATGAATACTGAAATCTGAAGCTGGGAATCACAGAATTCTGGAAGCAGGCAGTGGTTGGGGTTGGGAGGAATTTCTGGAGTTCAACTTGTCCAATCCTCCTGCTCAAGCAGAGACACCTCGAGCCAGTTTCCCACGACTACGTCCAGTTGAGTTTTGGATATCCCCAAGTGGGAAGATGCTATCGTGTAAACCACTTTGTAAGAATGGACATTGTAAGTAATGAAAATACTGGAAAATAGATCTGTCTTGCCCAGGCTATGGAAGAAAAGAGCTAAAGGAAGAGCAGGTGTCGTCTGCAATGAGGGCAAATAAAATGAGAAGCTGAATTGCAATGTTTTATCAAAACCTGAAAATCATCGCAAAACTTTTGAAAGATAGAACTCTCCTCTCCACCGGCTTTTTTTCTCCCCACCAAAGAGATCCTCGTGGAACAACTCTCTTCTTTCATCCTCTTCCATTGCACATATGCAGAGCAAACGGGAGCATGGCCCTTTTATACTCAGAACCCTTCAAACAATTCCCAGCTGATGAAGGAAACAGAGAGAAGCTCGGATCCACCCAAGGGCTGCGAGTGACTCGTCTGTCTGGAGCAGAGAAGTCCTTGTGACGAGTCATTTGGCTTTTGATGCAAGTTTAAAAGTAATTAAATAAAAGGTGAGGATACAGCATTTTAAAGCTCCCTTCACTGCAGTAGTTAGATAAAACCCACACCAGCTCTAATTCTGCAGGCTCAGGGTGTAAGTATCCTGCCTAGCCATGATGGGGGATTTTCACCTTCGTGGGCCTGCTGGAGATGAAACATCCATGGGCATTGCTCCAGAAGGGCTGCTGAGGTTGGTGCTCCACATTGATCAGCTGCAAATCAAATCCCTCCAAGGTTGCACTTTTTGGACAGAGACTCAATGATCCAGGAGTTCCTCTCCCACTTTAATATTTCCATGATTCCATGAAACGAGACAAGGCTTCCACTCCAGCTGATCAGCACCATGACAAAGGGGTGATAAGGACAGAAACAACTCTAAGAGCTTTATGAGGGAAAAGCACTGACAAAGAGAGGTGATCAAAATAATTCAAACATTATTCATCTGCCCATTTAGCTTTCCTCTGTATTTCACTGTCCATTTTGGCTTAAAGCTGTGTGAGAAAATTTGTTTTCTTCCACTCAGGGAAAGAAAGGGCTGAAGCAGGGAGATGATAGCCAAGGAAAATATGAAAACTTTTCTAAATATGCAAGAGGAATATCAGAAGGGGGTCTTTTAGTCAAAACTTCAACTCCACAAGTCAGCATCCCTGCTTAGCCAGGTTTTGCAGGCCAGGATATCGACTTTGGACACCCTGGTTTGTCCATTGATAATTATTTCCTGTGGATCCATGAGGAGGTTTAAAGTTGGAGAACCCAGCTGAGGGCTGCCTCTCCATAAACAAGTAAGGACCACACAACTTACAATTAATCTACGTCTGGAGTATTTAGGAAGAGCATCAAGGGATGAGTGTGGCCTTTTAACGGAATTCAGATTCCTCAGAATCCATATTTAATCAATTCCTCAGCTATAACGAGAAAGAAAGTCTGTGCCCCGAAGGAGGAATCTGCTCCCATGTCATTCTTTATTTTTTTCTGTTTTCTCTTTTTTCTTTCTGCTCTAATTTTCCTCCTTTCTCTCTATGTTTTCTCTAGTCTTCCACCTGTCTTTCTCTCCCTGCAGCAACTCCTAACTCACAGACTCACCCTCCTCTCTCTGCCGAACTGATCAGCAGCAGAAGAGATTTAAGGCATATACAGAAACTTGAACACTTCTTCTGAACATCATTTTCTGTTGGGTTTGCTTGACTTCACAGTGAAAAAATTGGGAGATCTGTCACGGAAGAAAGTATTCATAGCTGCTAATATTTTTATTGCAGAAACAAAATGAGGCAAAAATGAAAGGACCTGTATAACATACTATGGCATAAATAGTGCTACATAAAAAAAGAAATTTTCCTGTGATTGGAGGTATAATGGTGTATAAATAATTCCAGACATTTGCACCCAGCTTTTAACCCAGTTATAACTTAGACGATGAACTGTTTTGGGGGATTTGGCATTTGGACCCTTTATATTTCACCGTCTTTCAATTTTCTCCATTTTTGAGTCATCTTAAAGACCAGGTGAGCCAAAGGGGCACAAATGAGGAAAAGCTCCTGTGGTGGTTGTTCTCTGGAAAAATTATTGAAGTGGCATTTGAGCTATGACTAATTTATTTAGTATTCAGAATTTAGTGAATTCTTTTGTCACATCACCCATCATAAATAAAAGGAAAAAAATAGAAACCTGTTTGATGCCTCAGGCATGTTTTAGTTCGTTGTTCAGGTCAGTTCATTTCAATGCTTAATTTTTAATGGTTCATTTAACATAACTGTTTAGACTTGAAAATATTTTCACATAAAACCTGGGGGTTTGGGGTCAGTTGCTGTCACCTCAAAACATTTTAGAGTCTCAGATGACAGGTTCAACATCAGCTGGAAAAGGTGGTCTCGTTGTTTGAGCACTTGAATGGGACTCAGCAAACTCAAGCTGAATTTCAACCTGTGCTACTGATTCTTTATGTGACCTTGGGTAAAACATCTACGCTGCATCTCCAGAGATTTTTGAGTACCAATAGTTCTGTTCACCCAGTCACTTGTAAAGTTTTCCTGTTTGCCATGCAGTGTCCTTCCTGTGGAAGAAGGAATCTAGTACACAGAGAGAAATGACACCCAGAAGAGTCAGAGGTGTCCAAAATCATGCACTTTAGTGGGTATAGGAGCTCCTACTTAAAAATTATTGTCTGATAGACATCATGTGTTTAAAAGGCAAAGTTGTGGTGCGAGATCTCCATGAGCTGCAGTGCCAAGCCCTCCAGTAAGGCTTCCTCTCTGTATTTTTCATTCCTGCTGAGTCTAGAACCATAGAATCCCAGAATGGTTTGGGTTGGAAGGGACCCTAAAGATGATCTTGTTCCAACCCCTTCCCATGGGCAGGAACACCTTCCTCTAGACCAGGTTGCTCCAAGCCCCATCCAACCTGGCCTTGGACACTGCCAGGGATCCAGGGGCAGCCACAGCTTCTCTGGGCAACCTGTGCCAGGGCCTCCCTACCCTCATAGGGAACAATTTTATCCTAATATCCAATCTAAACCTATTCTCTCTCAGTTTGAAGCCATTTGCCCTTGTCCTGTCACTCCAGGCCTTTGTAAAAAGCCTCTTTCCACCTTTCCTGTAGGGTCCCTGCAGGTACTGGGAGGCCACAATTCGGTCACCCTGATCCCTTCTCTTCTCCAGGCTGAACAATCCCAACTCTCTCAGCCTTTCCTCACAGCAGAGCTGCTCCATTCCTCTGATCATCCTGGTGCCTCCTCTGGACTTGCTTCAGCTTCTGCACATCCTCCCTGTGCTGGGGAGCCCAGAGCTGGAGGCAGCTCTGCTGGTGGGGTTATACTGTGCATATACTGAGTATATCCTGTGGCTTTCATTCTCCTCAGGTAGAGGTAATTCCCATTAATAATTCCATAAATACGGCCACTGTTTACAGGAGGGACACAACCTAATTTTATGTTAAGTTTTGCCCAAGGTCATTACAAATTTATCGATTAGTTGCTTATTTTATATAATAAACCATTGATCACTTCACTGAACTCTCAGGATTTTCATCTTGACAACTTTCCTACATTGTCAAAAAGCAAACCCATGCATGCAGAGCAGTGTTAATGCTGCTTACAGTGTCTCTGCAGATACGTGAAATAATCAAGATATTAAAAGCAGGGATGTAGTGACTGAGAAGAGGGTAATTTATCAATGGATGATTATATCCCTGTTGTCAATTATTCTCTGCTCATAGGCCAAGAGCAGAGGCCTGTCTTTGAATAGGTATAGACATACATGACTGATTGCTACCAAGTCTATTGAGTGTAAAACACAGATTTGCACCCAAGCCCACAGCTGGAGGGAGAAAATCATAGAATCATTAAAGATGGAAGATACTTCCAAGATCATTGAGTTCAATCTTTGACCCAACACCACTGTGGCAGCTACACCATAGCACGTGTGCCACATCCAGTCATTTTTTGAACACTTCCAGGCACAGGATGGTGACTCCACCACTTCCTTGGGCAGCCCATTCCAAAGTTTAACCACCCTTTCAGAGCAGAAATTCTTCCTGATGTCCAACCTGAATTTCACCTGGTCTGTTTTAGAGCCATAAATCCTTCAGAGTTCACACTCACAATGTTAGATTTGACAGATCTTTGGCCTCCACTCACCTTCAAAGCACCTGACCTGGCTGCTGACATTGTCACAATTAAGCATTCAAAAATCATTAGAAATCACAGCATTTAATGTAGTTCCCTCAAAATTTCAGAACCCCTTACATTCAGATTTTCGTGCTTCTTCTGCCTAGCCTAGAGAATGTCAATCACTAAAAAAAACCCAAAAAAAACTAAAAATTGGGATTTTTCATACAAAGTGCATATCTCTAGGAGCAGCTACCCTTAAAAAACCATTTCCAAATACTGTGAGATCATGACACTGCTGTGAAATGCTGGAATAATTCATAAAACTAGGCTGAGACTCTGCAACTGGAGTAGATAGATAATAATAATTAGAGGAGAAGGAGGTTTTCTTTCCTTTTAGAAAAAAAAAAAAAAATACCTGTTTTCCCTCACTTTTCCTGTCTGTGGAAATGATACATCACTATTTTGTGTAGGAATTGCAGGGCCAGGGAAAACCCGGGTTCAGCAGCAAGAATTTCAGTTTTCACTCCTGAGAGCTGAGTTGTGCTTGTTTATAATTCCACCACCTGCATGATAACAGCCTTCATGAAACCTCCCATATTTATTTTCCTTATCAATTCAGCCTGTCTTATCCAAGTAGAGTGTGCATTTTTGAGGACAGGTCTTTGCTTTCATGTATTTGTGCAAGCCCCAACAAAAGGAGGCTTCTGTTGCA
This sequence comes from Pomatostomus ruficeps, assembly GCA_013400735.1. Lineage (NCBI taxonomy): Eukaryota > Metazoa > Chordata > Aves > Passeriformes > Timaliidae > Pomatostomus > Pomatostomus ruficeps. Next base: position 21,838 of record VYZT01057521.1, on the reverse strand, counting down.
CACCTACTGCTACTCCCAGGGTTTGCAAAGCGCTTTCAAACCCTCCGAGGAGCAGGGATCGATGTGCTACAAGGCATTAGCACTGCAGAGAGATCCATCCTTTGCTATATACAAATGGGTTCATTTCCCTGCCTTCAAAGGGAGGCAGGAGCCTGCTCAAAAATACTCCACACCAAGCTGGTTATTGATGCAGCGAGACAGCCCGAGTCAGCTCCCAAATTTTAAAATCCAGATTTAAGCATGAAATATAAAAACCGCTGGTTTTGCGGGGGCTCATCAGTCACTCTCAGCACGTGAGATGGGGATTTTGTCCCCCAGCCAGCTTTCTCTGGCTCAGGGTAAGCGGGGAGCGCTTTCAGACACAATCTCGGTCGCCCTTTGCCGGAGCATCCCTCGGCTGGTTAGCTGCCTGCCAAAAGCGAGGCCGGCCGCTCGCCCGGGCTGAGGAATCCGCGCTGCTGACACGGGACGGGCAAATCCCCCGACACAGAGCGGCCCGGCGCTCCAGCATCAGCGCTTCCCACGGGAGACATCCCACCTTCACGGGGGAGCGGCGGAGGGGGAAGGAGGACTGACATCGGAGTGCCGAGGCACCCGGAATGTCACTTACACTCGGCTGGCCACAGTTGTCAGGGTTCACTTCCATTAAGCTTTGTGTCAGCTCCGAAACTTTACACATGAGGCTGTGTGAAGCGTTCTGCCACTGCTGACTGCCCGGGGCTAGCCCACAGTGCCTATCTTGTCACTGGTTTTCCAGAAAACCTCTCGGAGAATTAGTTGCATATGTTGGCCTGGCTAACCAGAGGAGGAGAGGTTTTGTCCCTTATTTGTCAGCTTGGAACTGGATTTTTTAAAGTATTATTATTATTAGGTTTGAATATTTGTATTTCTTTTGGCAAGGGGTGGGTCTTGCTTTGAAGGTTTAAGGAAGAGTCGATTGCTGTGAAATGCTGCAAAGGTTAACTGAACATTTGGTGTCATGAGAAAAAGAGACAAGTGATGGCAATGAGGTGAGTTCTCTTAGCACAAAGAAAAGTCTCCACTATGCACTTTTAGCTGCAAAAAAAGCATCAAAAGTGACTGTAACAATGTGATGGGATTTGTTCTGAGACTGTATTTCACCTACCTTAAAAATGTAGAGATTTTTATGAAGACAACTCCAATAGATTTATGTTACATTCAAAAGGGAAGAGTCTATTTCTATATAACTATTCTATACTGAGTTTGGAGAAGTTGTACTATCCTTGTCCTTGTAGGGGATTTCCACTTATCAGATTCTGCTGGAAATGCAACACAGAAGAGAGGAAAAAATCTAGGAAATTCCTGAGTTTGTGGAAGAGAGCTCCCTGACAGAGCTGGTGAGGGACCCAGCTAGGGAAGGTGCCTGCTGGACCTGCTGTTTGATCAGAGGGTGTTTGGGGCTATCAGGAAATGAGAGAAGTTTTGATTCTTGGAGAAGCAGGGAGAGCAGTCAGCAAAACCGCTGCCTTGGACTTCCAGGGGGCAGATTTTGGCCAGTTTAGGAGATGGTTGAGAGATTCCCCTGGGAAGCAGTCCTGAAGGGCAAAGGGCCCAGGAAGGCTGGACATTCTTTAAGAAGGACACCCTAAAGTAGCAAAGGCAGCTGTTCCCATGTCCCAGACCACAAGCTAGGGGGAAGAAGATCGACCTGGATGAACAGAGAGCTTTGGCTGGAACTCCAGCAGAAAATCAGAAGGGCCAAAACCCAACTAGAACTTAATCTGGCTCCTGCCATAAAAGACGGGCAAGGGTGAACCTCCTCACGCTCTACAGCTCCCTGAAAGGAGACTGGGGCCAGGTGGGGGTCGGACTTTTCTCCCAGGTAACAGGTGACAGGACAAAAGGAAATGGCCTTAACTTGTGTCAGGGGAGGTTTAGATTGGATATCAGGGAAAATGTCTTCATTGAAAACGTGGTCAGATACTGGAACAGGCTGCCCAGGGAAGCAGTGGAGTCACCATCCCTGGAGATATTCAAAAGTTGTGCAGATGTGGCACTGAGGGATGTGGTTTAGTGGTGGACTTGGCGGTTCTGGGCTTATAGTTGGACTTGATGATCTTAATAGACTTTTCCAACCTAATCAATTCTTTCATTCTACAATTCTCTGACTTACTTCCATACTGTTGCCAGGTATGAAGCTGAGGAACTGTGACTAATTCTTAAAAATCTATATACAATTGTAGCATTTAATCAATCAGGAAGAATTATACAATGGCTGCATGTGGACCAATGTTTAGAGCTTTTTTCTCTAGGAAATGTTAATGTTGCTTCTGAGGTGGTTGGCTTTCATTTTTTTTTCTCTGTCAATTTATTACTTTTATGATAAGTTACTTGTTCCCACATTGTGATTGGCGATTAGTGATTGGGATAGACTCTTCCACACACTGTCCAAACACTAAGGAACTATGCTGTGAAAGTGTTTTCAGGCAGAAACGGAGCCTGGGAATGCCAAACTGAACTTTATGTGATCTCTGAGTGTCAGAATCTGTGGTCACACTAAACACCCTGCTTAGACTTTGTTTATGTCTTTGCCAATCCAGTAAAAAGGCTGGAAAACAGGAGGAAGGCAGGAATAGAAACATCCATTTAAAAATTAACCTGGGACCTAAAAGGGCTGTATTTAAGTTCAAGAGCTCGTTCAGACAGGAAGAGCAAATCCATATGTGCATAATAAAAAAGGCATTTGTCTCTCAGTGGATCACAGGAATTTAAGGAGATGCCTGAGCTCTTTGCAGAAAGGGGCTCTGACCCTGGCTCCCCCAATGCCTTTAAATAAATTTGTCTCTGATCTACACTTCTGCATTTTCCTTGGCTGATAGTAACCAGTTAACATTTATGGATCAAGCTGAAAACAATTTTTACTCTGATTATAAACCTTAGGGTGCAAACTCTGTCTCCATCTCTAATCCCTGCCTCACATCTCACCAGTCAGGCTGTTTAACAAGTGAATAATGAGGCTGGAAAAAACAAAGTCAAATCAATTTTTTGTAATATGACAATTTCATAAGCCAATTCCCTGCTTCTAGGAAACATTTCTCTTGTTCTTCTCAGAAAAGCAAACATGGTTTTTTATTTTATTTTAAGTAGCTCTTTTAGGTTTTATATCCTGGGCCTTTTTGTTTTCCCTTCCTCAGGCTTTGTTTTTGAGTTGCAAAAAAAAGGAAAAAGGGCAGGAAAGGAAAAAAGGGCAGAGAAGAAAAGAGAGAAAATGAAAGCTGAATATTTGCCAGCCAAATGTTTTTAAAACATAACATTTATACACTGAACAGAACTTTCCTTCTTCAAGTCCTAGCTGAGCTTCTTTAAACTTCCAGGAGTCTACTTAAGATTGTCTCTACAGAGAAGAGGGAGAACAGACATCTACACAGGGCTCATTCCTCCAGGTTTGAGATTGGTGATTTAGGATGGGATTGTCTGAGGCAAAATACCCTGATCCCTGTCTGTCAGCAGCTTATTGCCAGGCTTTGTGTCTAGTACAGGCATCTGCTTCCCGTTTGTCATCAGTGGAGAAAAATAAGGGAAAAAGTTTAAATGAATCGATCTTAAGACCAAAGATTGGGCTACATGGACTAAGTTACCTTCTGGAAGCTTCTCTTTCTTCCCATTAAAGAGGGAAATCCTGTGTGCTCTGTTTTCAATTAAGTGAAATTAGGAAGATGGATCCAACCAGTTAAGAGCTGCGCTAACGTCATTGTTAAAAATCTGGACTTTTCAGTCATGAACCAGGACTTCTGCAGACAGAGGCAGAAATGGATGTCAGGAGGTGACATCCACCCTGTGGCATGTGGGCTGTCTAAAACCAGCAGTGAGAAAGAGGCACTCCTAGGATGTGTTTAACACCCTGCAGAAGGTATCTGAGTCAGATGAGTTATTCTCCAGAAATACACCTTTTTTTAAAAAATTAATTGTTGAGAAAGCCCTGGGTGAGTGAATCCCCTCTGCTCAAATGCAAGGCTTTACCTTTTAGATGCCAAATATTGGGTGAAATGGATCACGTCCAGAAAGTGTGACCTGTTCCAAGGATTTCACTACAGCAACCCAAAGGATTTGTATCCAGGTAGCCAAAGCTGTGGCTGCCCCATCCCTGGAAATGTCCAAGGCCAGATTGGATGGGGCTTGGAGCAACCTGGGATAGTAGAAAGTGTCCCTTCCCATGACAGGGGAGTTGGAATTCGACGATCTTTAAGGTCCTTTCCAACAAACCATTCTATTATTCCACAATTTGTGCACAAACTACACAGAACATGTATACAATCAGAGCTTGAAAGACTTCTCCTACTTATTTGATTGAAAAGATCAAACATTTTCAGATATCTCACCCTGTTTTGAACTGCAAATCCTGGGGAATGGCTGAACTTTACAGAAGACCATGAATCAGTATGCAAGCAAGTCTGTTATTCTCAACTTTCCTCCGGGATTGTGCCAGTGCCTGTCTAAATGAAAGATCACTTCTTTTGTGGAAAGTGTCAAGCTGCACTGCAACTTTCTGACAGAAAAAAATTCCAGGGGAAACCTAAAATAAGGGGTAAACCCAGGTGGGCTTGTGTTTTGCTACATCTCAACCACACACTTTGAGAGAAGGGGGATGGAGACAGGCAGGCAAAGTTTAGTTGGCAGATAAGTGGAGATCCATTACGAAAAAAAAGTTCAGCCATGGGGTCTATGAGTATGAGCAAGGCTGAGAGAGATGTCAGAGGCACAGGTACATCTCTGAGCCGTGGTGTGCTGGTGTGAGATGATAAACATTGATGATTAAAATAATGAGATTATAAAAACTGAGGGATCAATTCAGGAGGATCCCCTTTTATTTCTCTGCCTTGCACTGAGGAGCTGAAGAGGTTCCTTGTTCTGTGCCCCCAACACAGATCAGATACACACATCCAGCCATTGTCAATTATCATTAGACACACCCATTTCTACAAACTAACAACTCCCAGAGGTACATTCATCTTCATTACAGTGGAACAGCAATAAAAACCTTTCAAGAGTGGCTCTAGACCCAAACTACAGGTGCTGGGGTTCACGTGAGCAAAAAGCCCTTGCTAGGAGAGCCTTTAGGTTATGAAACAGCTGGGACAGAAGGTTTTCTGGAGATATCCAGAAGGGCCTTACTGAGATTAGTATTTCAGACTCCATAAAAAAAATTCAGGGTGTTATTCCTTTACTCTTTGCTAGGAAAGTGTGCTATTTTATCAAGCATGTTCAGATCCTACCACAGAAACAAAACTCCCTGGAGATTACGCTGGGTCTAGGCACTGTGGGGCAAAATAGAAAATATTTGGGGGTTTGGGAGAAGTTCACACTTTTGAGCCCTATAAGAGATCCAAGGTACTGTGCAGGCCCAGGTGTGTCTTCTGTGACTCTCTGCATTGCATGTGGTGAGAAATAAATTCCCACAGGTTGATCTATTAAGGTGTACATGCTGACAGTCTGATCTGGGTTTTAAATCCCATCTTTTGCCTTTCCACCTTGGTACTTTGATGGTTATACCAAATACTCGTTGCATGGTGTCACAGCCTTTCTCCTTGAGGCTGTTCCATGCTAAATACAGATGGATGGATGGGCATTTCTGAGGCCACAGTCCATGTGCAGAGGTAATTTGCTGCAGAGGGCAATTAGAGGAGGAAAGTCAGAAGTAAGGCTGCAGCACCTCGGAGATGTGAGCAGTGCAACAAGCACTGAGTTAGTTTAAAAACACTGCAGAGGAAGAGGACAGCAATTTTTTAGGAATAAAGAGGGAGACAACCTAGGGAGAACATCCAGAGACCACGCAAATCCTCTGAAAAAAGTAAAATCAACCAACCAACCAAAAACCCCAGCGCTGCCTCATTCTAGGTTGCAGGAGAGACCAATACTCTTGGTTATTTTCTTTCTTTGAAAAACAAGGCTCATGAATGTTTTTCTAGGTGCATTGAGAACAACTGGGAAATACCAAAACTATTCGAGTCCTTTGAAGAGGCAAATAGCAGAAGAGACCTCAAAGAATGTAGTTTTGAGTTACTTATTAGTCAGTAACTAGCTAAAAGTTAAACTGGAATAACTCTTCTTAGAAAGAATGGGGCATTTTTAATCTTTTTCTTTACACAATATGGCTGACTGCTTTTTTATTTTTAATTTTATTTTTTTACCAGTCTTATATGAGAACAAACAACAATTGTGTTTAGTGGGGGGGGGTATGGTTTATATTTTCAAATGTGTGAAAGACATCAGAATGTTGTGGCAAGGTCATTGCAGCCTTCTGTGTTAAATCAGAAGAGATTGACAAAAATTCTAAAAGTAATGGGTAGGTTTTAAAAAAACAAAGAGGGCCTTAATTTTCTCACTCTTTTAATGGGAATTAGAAACCGAATTGTGATTTATGCCTTAAAACTCTCTCCCTATTATAACAAAAAAAAATAAATGTTCAGTTAAAATAAGTTTGAGGGTTGTGAACACCAGTTATTACTTTTTCATGTGCTGCATCTATAACTACTGGGCTTCATGTGACATGAGTATTGTTCTTTGACAAAAATATTATTTCTGTATCTTTAGTGGAAAATCTATGATTAAATCCTGTATAGGAGGTTTGATTTTAAGCACAAGCACTTGTTTATGCTTGGACTAAGTCTGTTGTAATTAAGCAGACTGTACTCTCTCATCTGAGACCTGTGAGTGTTAATATAGAATGATTATAAGAATAATCATTCAAGGGATTTTGTAGAGGAAAAAACCAATGAATTAAGACCTATGATTTCTGTATTCTGTACCTGGCCTAGCCAGATGACATGGGTGCAATTATGCCTGGAAATTAAATTCTCTGTAAAATGAGGGGAAAACTACCAATCTCCTTTTTAGAAAACCTTGCAATCTCTTGAGGATCAGCAGTAAACAAGAGTATCATTACAATGAGCAAACATTAAGTACAAAAAGAGGGGCTCACTCATTAAAACTCCAAGTGCTCTTTAACTCTTGGGGATAATTGCAATAACAAATAGCTCCCCACTGTGTCCCCATTATCCTCTCCTTTCCTCAGTGCTTGAGTTCTGTCAGGTGTGGTTTGCAAGACCCTGACATCCTGAAGGGAGAGATGAGAAAGGGTTTAAGATGCTGGAGGTGTCGTTGAGGCTGTGGCAAAACAAGGGCTGAGGAGAGGAAACTCTGTGGGTGCAGCCAGGTTTCAGAGTGCAGAGGTGTTTTGCTCTTCTTTCAGAAAAGCAGATGGATTCTGTATATTACACAGGCTCGTGTACAAAGGGAAAGGTATGGAAATTAACTTTCTCTCTGGCTATGAGAAACTACCAAGGGAAATTCAGAGCAAATCTGTCTACTACGGTTAGTGCTGCGACGGAGCTATTACAGAAAAATAAATAGTGGCAATGGTCAAAAGAATGTCAAGATGCTTTCAAGTTGGCTAAACAGACACTTATATCCTCCAGGGGCTTCGTGCACTTTGTCCCGTCCCTGCCAATCTGTTAAACTACTGATGCTTCACTGTATGAGGTCAGGAGTGGTGATTTCTCACATAATACCAAACAGCCCAGAAAAGCCTGTAGCATTTGCATCGAAAATGCTTCCTAAAGAGGAAAGGGAATACAAACACATGAGGTGAGAGTAAGTGGTGGGGAGGAACTCACAGAGACTGCGTGGAGTGCACTTTGCACTCGAGTAAAAATTCAGCAGAAAACATGGCCCACTTGACAGAAATGTTTTTGAGGCTTTATGAGTGGATTCTAGCAACACTGAATTTAATCATCAGCATTTAAAATTGATTTTTGGGGGACAAAAATACATAAAATTAAATGAAACAGGAAATACCAGAGAATCACCAGTATTTTAGTCTAAAATGCCCTGGTGTAAAATCATACACAGATTTAATATACACCTGATTTTGCTAAGCTGAACAGTCAACAGTGGATTCAACCATGCAAAATTAAAAGAACAATTCCTCAAAACCAGAGAGAAATTAAGTCTTATGTCAGATAACCAGATTTCAGTGAAAAACTGTAAAGCCTGAGCACAAAATCTGTGTCTGTAGACACAAACTGAAGCTTGATCACCCGTCCTGCTGCACTGCCAGCTTGATGGTTGGCACAGCTTTTATCCCGGCTCCCTACCGTGCCCTGAAACTATTCCTAGGTCCTGTGTAAGACTTGGGATGTGTCAAAGTGTATTCCCAAAAAGTAGCTTAGACACAAATGTTTGCACTGAAATAGCAGGGAAGTATTTTGGGAGGGTTTGACAGGATGATAGCAGCCACAACAGGCTGATTGGCTTCTTGGAGACAGTGGGTCCTGGCATTTTTTTGCTCACTAGCAGAAATATGTCCTTGTAGCAAAGTTTTCTCAGGCTTGCTGAGGTTCTGACAAGGCAGGGCTCTCCAAGAAGCTTTCCATGAAGGACAGACCCAGGAAGCTGAGGGTGCTGTTGTGTTTAGATTCCGAGAAGGTCTCAGACATGAAGAAATAAGGAAAACTTGACTAAAGTAATCCACATTGTTACTGAAAGAAATTACAAGACTGATGAGTGGGGGGTAAAAAGACAATGATAAATCATTGATGAGAATGATATCCAGACCCTAAATTATTACACTTTTGTACAAAATGTGGTTTCCTCTGGCTGAATGTGAGATAACCTTGGAAAGAATGACCATGAACAGCAGGTTAAACTGGTACCTACAGAAATGGGAAAAGATTTTTTGTTGTTCCAGCAAATAATTTCTCTAACACAACCAGCTGTTGTTTGATATAGAACTTCTTGGGATTGAAGGCTAATTTAATGAAAAAGTGTTTGTGATGATAAATTTTTCAGGTAAAGTCAGAGAACTGTTCAGGCAAAAATACACTGTCTTTCAGTTCCCTCCTTAAACTGTACAGCTTGACACTGAGACTCAAGCAAAGAAAAGTATTGATCCTCAGCTGCCTGACAACCTGGTTAATATAATATCTTTGAAAATACTGGAGAAAATCTCAGTATGAAAGCTTAGAAGCCTGTGTAGAAAATATATCCCTGTCTACATAACAAAGAGAAAATTGCAGATTATTGAAATTGGATTTTTTGGGGGGAGTATGTGTAGAAATAATTTGAATATGTATTTGCAGTCAGACACCATTCAGAGGCAGAGGGAGTGACAATTTTTAAAGTACCTTCTTAGGATAACTATCAATACAGCAACGTTTTCCTTTTACAGGACACCTTGCACAGTATCAGCTATATGATTTTGCACCCTTACAGCAAACGCAGAGTCCTTTCATCTGAAGAGCCATCACCTTGACACACCAGATCAAAATAGAGTCCAGGCATTCTCATCCTGAGTGTAATCCAAAACAAACAAAAATTTAAGAGGAATTTGTTTTCTAGTGAATTCCTTGATTTTTAGATCAGAACAATGGCCTATAAATCCCAAGTCAAGCTTTCTTCCTCCTCCTAGCCTGGAATCACAAGATCTCAAGATCATGAGATAATTCAACTTGCAGTCCAACCAGCTGCTCCAAGCTGGGTCAGTCTGGGAGTCAGCACAGATTTCTGTGTGCAGGATGCACACTCTCCCAGGAAGAGCAGCCCCAATACCCGACTGTCATGGGGAAATTGTCCTTCGTTTTATTTCCTGTTCCTCCCACTGTCTCCCATCCTCTCACCATCTGAAAACCCTGGCTGATCTTCTTGATAAGCTTATCACAGGTACTAGGGGTTGATCTCAGCTCTCTCCAAACAGCCATTTCTCTGGGTTGAACAATCCCACCGCGTCCCTGCGCCAAGCAGCTGCTCCAGCCCTGCGCTCCCTGGTGACCCTCCTTGAACACACCATGGTTGGTCAGTCTGTTCTGGATTAGGAGCCCGAAACTGCAGTGCAGTATTTGTGAGCTGAGTGCTGAGGTGAGGGGGACAATCCCTTTCCCTGGACTGCTGGCTCTGCTCCTGCTCAGACAGCCCAGGGTGCTGCTGGCCGTTAGTGCTGAGGTGAGTGGGACAATCCCTTTCCCTGGGCTGCTGGCTGCGCTCCTGCTCAGACAGCCCAGGGTGCTGCTGGCCCTTGCTGCTGCCAGAGCTCAGTGGACATTGGCCACAGAGCTGCCCTGAATCTCTCAGTGCCCAGCCTGTACCACTGCAAATGCTTTTCCTCCCTGTGTGCAGAGCAGTTATCCTTGAGTTCCACCAGGATCCTGCCAGCTTATCCATCCCCACTGTCTGAAACCCTCTGGCTGTAACTCAGCCCTGGCCTGGATCAACTCATCCCATCAGTTTGGTCTCATCTGATCCCTGCTGAGAGCAGCCTCCACCTCCTCCTCCGGGGGAAACAACACAGGAATTAAACAGGATGAGTCCCAGGAGGGATCACAAGTCGCTCACTGGCCTCCAGGCTGAGTGTGATCCATTATCCATCCCTGTGTCCAACCACACAAACACCTTGTTGTGCCCATCCCATTGGCCATACCCAACTCCTCTCTCACCTCAATCTTTCCAGAGCCAGAAGTCAGTCTGCTTTTGGGGAATTTGACAGCACTCAACTAAAAAGAAAATCTTGACCCTTAATTAGAACTTTGTGTCTTTTCCCAATAACAATAAATGTCACAAGAAGTGACAATCTCAGCTATCCAAAGGATTTTCTTCTTTTTTTCTTTTTTTTTTTTTTTTTTCATATAGGTGGTCTCTACAGAGCTAAAACATTTAGAATAAGAAACATACCTGGGGCAATTACAGACAGTGATTTCTAAAGTCCTCGATACAGCCCAGACATCACTATCTGGGCTGTAAGTATTTGACTCCAGATAATATCTAGTTGGTGGTAAGAAACTGTTCTGGCTGCCCAGGTTTGATGATAGACAGTTCAGCACATTGCTTAAATAGCTAGGAGCAATGCCAATTAAAGTGAAATTCTGCTCTAACACTGCCTTACAAGCCTTTTAAACAGACTGGCAAATCAAGAAACAGACTTCACTGAAATATTGTGGTGTGCAGGTTTCAGAGGAACTTTGGAGGAAATTCTTTAAACCTTCATTAAAAAATACACCTGCTATCACAAAGCACGAAAAATATTTTTTAGGCAGCTGGTTATAAAAGGAGGGCAGCCAGGGGAAGTCTTCTATGTTCATATTAAAGTCCAGAGCAGAAGGTTCAAGTTGCTGGTTCCATTACAGAAATATCCCCGTCTCTATCAAAAAAGTCTGTTTCTAAAGGGAGCTCTTTATTCGCTGTGTTGAGATGGAAACACGAATTTGATATCTATGAGAGGCCAACAGGGTTAGCAAGAAAACAGAGAGAAAAAAAGGACAGAAGTAACCTTTACAAAGCACTTCTCCACCTGATACTGTTGAGTAGACTTGGCTGAATAATCTACCTCAGATATTATTCATCAGCGTGAATGCTGGCATTTTTCTCCCCCATTCCTGCCAAATAATGATTTGTAAATAATTCTTATTTGCGGGTAGTCTGCTAGTAAAACTGCAAATGTTGGCCATCAGCATTTAAGTGTTTGCAAATTGATTCTTTTTTCTCTTTCTTACCAGCCCCCCCCTTTCCTGCCAGATGCAACTATAAAAGAAATTCAAAGGGATGAAGCGAAAATGATATTCAAGTGTGTATTTTCTTGGAAACATTGTGAGGAGGCTGCAGCTTATGCTGCAGAGGGGAGTGAGTGGTCTGAGGCTTAAGCAGCACATTAAATGGCCAAGAGCAGCAGAAGCCAAAGCTCTGGACATTACGAACACAGACTCTGATGTCTCCCAGGAAAGCTGGGATCATTAGTCCTGGTTCACTGCCTTAGAGTTGGAGGTTCCTGATGAAAAGGACGTAACACCAGGCTCAAGCTGAGACTAATGGGAAACAATACGCATCTGCAGACTCTGATGTTGCTAATCCAGCTCCTGCTGAGGATGAACAATTGGAGCAAGGGAATATTCCTGAAGCACTGACAAACTGCAATTGAGGATTAGAGAAGCCCCCTGAATGTCTGAATTTGTAATATGTCTCCAAGTTGGCATTGTAAACAGTTGTCCCATAAAGCAAAGACCCTTTTCTCACTTTCCCAAAAATCATAGCAGTGTTAAGCCTCTGGTGGTGGTGGTTCCTTTCTTCCCTTATTTTTTTATGTTAGGGAGTTTGGTAGGAAATTTAATGTGGCTGTTTGCATCAGCTGCATATAAGTGATGCAGAAAGAGCCCTGACACCTCAATACAGTAATTTTCAAGTCTAGTATATATAATTTAGTGATACTTTATGTCACCACACGCTCCCATAAACCCTGTGTCCTTTTTATGGCTCAATGTAGTCAAATATACAACAAAATTTGAACAATGACCAACTGCAGCATTCAAATATCCTTCTTGTTCTGTAAATGGTTTTGTGTCAGACAGTAGCAGCACCTAAAGTTGATTGTCTGCACCTTTACATTATCAGAAAATATCTGGTGAGTTTTTGGCTCAGTTTAACTACGTCTTCCAGCCAATTTGCAGGCACCGTTCGGGAATTAGCTTGGGCACTGACCATTTCCAATAAGCATTTAGGATGTGCCCACCTGTTTCGGAGAGCAAGAGTGTTCAGTACTGTGGATGTGGCCACAAGATTACAGCTGAGCTCAGGGGAGGAGCCACAAGAGCACTCAGGGTGTCGGGGTAAATTTGGCCTGACTGTCCTGGGTAACACCCACGGCAGTTCTGAATAATTGCAGTTTTTATTACAGCAGTGGAGCTGCCTGGAGTCAAACTGATTTGTTTTTAACGAGCTAATAGAAGGTAAACCAGAGACATGTCAACAAGTTTGACACTGCCTTCCTCCCAAACCTGGCAGAGAACTGAGCCAGAACAGGCTGGAGCTCCCGGTGCGGTGACCTTGGAGCTGAGATGAGCTCTCTGTTTGCAGACACCTGCATGTTTTAGGCTGGGGGATGAGCTTTTGGATAGTGAGGTTCAACCTGGTGCCAAAAAGCCCAGTTCTTTTAGCTGCTTTTCACAAATGATAGGAGGATTCTTGGAGCTCTAGGTTGTACCTAATCACAGAATCAGAGAATGGTTTGGGCTGGAAGGGACCTTAAAGATCATCTCGTTCCGAGCCCCTGCCATGGGCAGGGACACCTTCCACTAGAAAAAATTTACTCTTTAATCAATTCTTGTTATACTTAAAATTATTATGCCTTCTCCTTTCAAAGCTTGTGCTGGGGGCTTATTCTAGACATAGGTTATATTTTTAAGATAAGCTTGTGGTGGGGGGAAAAAAGGCTGTTTTTTCCTGTCACTTAATCTGAAGGTCACAGCTTTTAATGAAAAAATATAATTCACATGAACTCATATAAAAGGCTCCTTTGCAGCTCTGTTTTACTGCACAAGGCAATAAACAGATTCAATTTGTTGACTCAACTCAGCTGAATTACAAGCCTGTAACAAAATTTATAATCTAGTTTGGTTTTTTTTTTTGGTCTCAGATTTGGAATTCTGCATTGTTCTATAGAACAATTATTTTCCTTTTTTTTTCATAGGTAGGAGAATTTTTATTTGAATGCTGAATACTGTAGCACTGAGGTAACCAACAATCTCTGCTCATTTTCATAAACAAAGGATATTCTTTGCAATCTTTGTTGAGGAAGAATGAGCAGTTAAAGCAGATAGAGAAAGACTGAACAACTGTTAGGTACATATTTGATAAAAGTTCAAGGTTACAGATCCTACTTTGTGTCCTCTTAAAAGGAATTAATTCTGCCAAATACACATCCAGAACTTCTCTTTAGAATCGGGCTGTGATTCATCTTCTTCTGAAGCCGACATCTAATGTAAATCAGTAACGAGTTCAACTAAAGACATTTGTTGCAGACACCTAATTTCTCATAAAAAGACAAAATTAAGGGAGTTGAATTCCACCCTTTTCAACTAAATTTCTGAGTATTGACCCAGATTCTTAATAGTACAAACCACTCTGTAACTCCTTTTAGGAGCTACACCCATTTGTACATATTGAATATCTTGCCTTTTTCTTTTTTTTTCCTTCTCCTTACACCAGTGACATCAAAAGGTAAAAAGTGTAGATCAAAGCTCCTGCTGAAAATCAAAGATAAAAGCAAAAAGAAATTCAAAAGCCACAGTCAGTTTTCTAAAATCATGGAAGGAAAAGGATCATCCCCTTTTTTCCCTTTAATTTCGGGGAGAGCCAATAACCATCCACAAAAAAACAAGGTTTGAATCCCTGCACTGAACCAGTTGCACCAATCTGTGGGGTCTCGGTTTTCTTGTCCTTGAGGTTTTTCCCCTGATTTTTTTCCTGAATCCAGCCTGTGTTTTTGGTTTGGAATCCATATTCACCCAAACCCACATAAAATTTTAGCATCTTTGTGGCAAAGAGCTGCCCAGCCTAACTCTATATTGAGTAAATAAACACCTTTTTTTAGTTGTTTTGTCCACATTACCTGAGAATTCCATTCGATGCCCCCTTGTGTTGGCAGAGCCAAGGAACAATCATTTCCTCATTTTCTCCTTGCCACTCAAGATTTTTAGAAATGTCATCTTTTTCTTCAAGTGTTTTGTGCTTTTTCTTTTTCTTTCCCCTTTTTTTTTCTTGCCCCCAGGCAAAGAACCTTGTCTATATAATAGTCTGACATTCTTGTTCCCACACTGTCTTCCCGTTTGTGGCTTCTCCCAGAAAGACAGCAGCAGCAAATTCTTTATGTGGGGTGAAATAGGAAAGCAGCACAACAACAACAACAACAAAAAAGAGTCAACAAAAATATTCTGTTGTGATAAAAATGTCTAAGCATTTCCAGATTCAAAAATATGAAAGCAGAATGATGACAAAGTAAGAAATGGGGCATTTTTTCACCTGTCTTCCTCTGAAAAGATGTTAGATTTGAACGAAATATTTCTTAAGTTGCTTTGCTTCTCTATTTTCTACTCTTTCACTTTTTTATTAGCTGGAACTCAAAGCAAAGATGATAAAAAATATGCAAAAAGTAGGGAAAGTAAGTCTTGTGGTACTTGAGTTTCTAGCAAGATAAAAAAAGTGTCATAAATTTAATCAGACACACTATAATTACAATATACCCACCTTCGTTTCTGCTATTTAAGAATTTCTTGCCCCAAGAGCTCCTGCTGACCCCTCTGCCTCACCCACCCCAAAGCATTATTTTAAATGAATTCAGACTAATTGTGTCAAATTAAGGTGAGGAGTTTGCAGACAGATTGCTGAAACCAGGTAAAAAAAAAATGTAATAGAGTTGGTTACACAGCATTTATAAAATATTAGTTAAATATAGTTTGCTTCCACTCTGGGCATCTTTTAATACATATCTTGACTTTTAATAGTTATTTGAGGAAAACCTCTTCTTTTCAAAGGAGCCAACTCCCACATCAGGAAGACTTCTGCTCTTGCGTCCTGGCTACTGGCAACAAAAGCAATTTTAAAACCTCAGCTGTCATTTTTTCAATGGTAACGATGCATAATTCTTCCATTACATGAGAATTAACACCGGTAACAAAAACTTTGTGATGTTTTGTTGATAAATCCCAGTTAATGTCCTAAAAAAAAAAAGCATTGCTGGGAAAGTAGGTTTAATATTAGACTTTCCCATTTCAAATAAATTTGAAAAGGTTTGAAATATGAAAATGTATTTTTATATGATCAGAGCTTGTCAAATGTGGTGGTGGTATGGAGCTGATGACCTTAAAGAATCTACAATTCTATGAACTTTTATCTTAAAATTGCTTTTAATTTGAAAGCACTAATTCAGGAATAAATGATAAACTGTCTTTTAATTTCAAATTACTTAAATGAAATATTTCAAATTACCCAAATTTTGTTTTATTGAGAAGTTTTAGGGGATGAACACTTAGGAGATTTGGGGGTTTTATCTAACTTCAAGACAAGCAAAAACCCCCCAAAACCTGAAACACAAAACCACTTCCTGCCAGTCCTTAAGATGCACTTTTAAAAGAATATAAAGGGACAACACATAGAAAAAAACATAACCCCCTCTTGTCTTTGACCCCAAAATCCAGAGACCTGTTCTGTAACAGTCATTTTATGGCAGGCTGATACTGGAATATTCAAGATTTAAAGCAGGCAAACTACACAGATGAGGGCTTCTCTCAAAGTTAACAATTAATACGACAGCTTACTTGAAAATTTATCCACAACTTGTAACTTTCTCCATTTTCAGAGCATCATCCCATTCCAGTACAAACAACAGCGAGTCTGAGGCAATACCCCCACTAAATACCTGTGATCTTCCTGTTGATGCTCACTCTGCTTCCCTGACCTTCAGGACCCAATTCTGCATTTCTCTTCTCTCATTCGCCTTTTACAAGACCGAAAGCATAGCACTCTCAGTGCAGAAATACCAGTTTGAAGAGGTTCAAGATGTAATAGAAAAGAAATTCCTTGCAGTGAATTGAACCCGTAATGTGAAATTAATTCTGTGCATAAAAATAACTCTGATTGTGGACAATGATGTGGGCTGAGAACCCTGCTAGTTACAAAAATCATTGGTTTCATTCCAAACTTTCTCTTTTTCAGCTTCAGTCCCATTCCACCGATTGTTTACACTCATAAAACACAGCCATGTTTGTCCTTGCTTTATCCTTATATTCAGGGCAGGAAATGAGATGAGCACTATGAGATGGTAAAGTCAGGAATAGATTTTGTTGCCTGATTATTTTAATTTTACCAAGGATTATTCACGGGAGTTGGTCGGAGGGGAAATGCAGGATTACTCAGGCAAGTATTTCGTTTGCTCATAAGTGGTTGTGTCAGGTAAAGTGAATATAAAAAATGACCTAAGCACATCCCAGGATGTTCTCATGCAAATATATGCAAATAATCACACTGGCAAAACAATATTGAAGAGAGGAAAACCCCACCCACTGGAGTTTAGCTTTTCATGATTATGAACCTCCAAAGTAAAGGACACAAGGCTGCCTCAATCTGCTCTCTAATGTGGGATTCATAGATTGCAAAATAACATAGCGTGGTACAAACTGGGGTTTGAGTTTCTCTTCCACCAAATAAGTTAATTCCTTTTTGCATGCTGGCATGTTTTCAGATTGACCAAATGTATTTAGTACAACTACCATGAATTTAGAAAGAGAAGTTTGGTTTTATTGTGAATTCTTCTTTGCGTTCCCCAATGTTCTGTTGTAAGCCATGAGTCACAAAGCATTTTTTTGTTTCTTACATTAAGTTTGGGTTTTTTTGT
This sequence comes from Pomatostomus ruficeps, assembly GCA_013400735.1. Classification (NCBI taxonomy): domain Eukaryota; kingdom Metazoa; phylum Chordata; class Aves; order Passeriformes; family Timaliidae; genus Pomatostomus; species Pomatostomus ruficeps. The sequence continues at coordinate 4,668 of VYZT01057521.1, read as the reverse complement.
TTGTTTGGTTGGTTTTTTGGGTTTTTTTTTGTTTGTTTTGTTTTATTTTGTTTTTTTGTTTTTTCTTTGTTTTGTTTTTTGGGGGGTTTTTTATAATTTCTGACTGAAATCAATAAAAATACAAAACTAGAGAATAATGGATATCAAAAACTTCAAAAATATAGCAATTAACCATGTGAATATTTTTGGCAAAAGTCTAAAGAGATAGTCACTGCAAAATGAATCAGTGTCCAATTCATTTCTCCTAGGATAATTTTTAATTAATTTTTTCATTCTAATTGTCTTTAAAAAAACCTAAACGTTCTAAACATTTGATTTTGGTTTGCATTTTCTTGTGTTCATAAAAATTCCAATTTTCAGTGCCAAAACCTGGTTATTTTCTGGCTTCGAATTTCTCTGTGGAAATTTCTATCAAGTGAGAATCTTCAGATGTAGCTTCAGCTCTGTCAAAATGTTATTTAACACTTGAGAGAGGAGGAAACAATCAAACCCCTTTATTTTAGCCCCAAGTATCACTTTCAAGTCTTCTTGGATCATCTCAAATTCAAAAATTATCATCTGATGTTAGGAGCTTGAGGCAAATGACTTCTCTTGGAAATCAGGGTCATCCCAACCATCCCATTTTCCTTCATGTGTGTCGGGATTTACACATTAGTCAGTATTTGGCCACAGGCAGGTGAGATAAGACCAAAAGCCAACACTGGGAGAGTCGTCCCAAACTTTCCTGGAACTTGAGCTCGGCCCCGCTGCCATTCTGCCACATCTCCCGCGCTGGCCCAGGGCAGGAGTCCTCACGGGTTCCCAATCTGGAGACAAAACCCTGCCTGAGATCTCAGCTGAGAAGCAATGAATATCAAAGCCCTGGGTAGCAGTTAAAGCGTTTACTGCTCCTGCTGCTTCCTTGAGGGAGGATGTTCCCTGTGGTTGTTGTACTCCTGGGTGCCTTAGGCTCCAGCTTGAGAAAACCAGGGAACAGATGAGGGAAGAAATCTCTCCCTTCATCCTGCCCAGGGTTCATTTGTGAAGTTTGTCCTGCCCCAACTTCTTGGGTTTGTGGTTTTGTCTTTTTCTGTGTGTGCATAAATCCCCGGAAAAATCATTTTCATTTGGGTTTTCCGTTTTCATGTCACCACGCTTGGCTTATTCTTATTTACTCGCTTTTAGGTTTGTCAGAGAGGCCCCCATCAGTCTCTGAACACATTTACATAATTTAAATACAAAATGCAAACATGCTGACTAATGTCTGCCTTAAATAGACTCTCTTAGGATAAGCCAGACATGTTCCCTATCCCCAGCCCCTCAGGCAAACACCAGAGAACATGGATGAGCTTCATGCACTACCCTGCTACTTGATAGAATAAAGGCTGGGGTGGGCCAAGTGCGGGAAGCAAACTCCGAATTTCAGGGCCCTCTACTGATGATGTCCAGGCTGAAATGCCAGTCTGAGGAAAACAGGGAATTTTGGGAAAAGTCCCAGAGGAGTTAGAGATTTTTGTGGTGGTTGAAGCACTCTCAGGTTGGAGCAGGTCCCCATATCCTGGAGGATCCCGTAACACACGCCAAATTCCTCATGGCTAAAGGAGTTTCCAGGCAAAACTTGGTGAGCTCGGGAGGCTCTGAGCCACCCCTGTGACTGAGAAGGCAGGAAATGCTCTGCCTTTAACCAAAATGAGCGATTCCTCCACAGCTTCTCCTTTCCGTGCTGGTAAAAGAACATTTCTTGTCTTTCTCTGACCTCAATTTTCCATGGCGGGGTTTTCAGGTATCTTGTCCTTCAGCCTTATACATCAAGGGGTTCATTTCACTTCACTTCTGTCTATGAGGTGGATCAAATTTTCTCTGAAAGAGCTGTCAGGCTCCCTCAGTTATCCATGAAGCAAAAACCTCCAGGAGGGTGTTCACAGCACTGCCTCCAAACAACTTTTCAAGGTGAGATGAGTTGATTCTTTCTCTGTTGACCAGGGAGAAGACTTGATGGCAGGTTCACATCAGAGGTGAACTTTTCGGTGGTTACAGGTGAGTTGGATGAATCCCACAGTTTTTCTGGATAAATAAGGAAGAGTTTTATACTGGGAGGTCATGAAGGGCCTTTCACAAGAGTGACCTGCTGGTATCCGGTCACAGAATATCCTGAGTTGGAAGGGACCCACAGGGATCATTGAGTCAAAATCCTAGTAAGAATATCCTATGATAAAAATCTTGATAATTTTTAAGACAGGGCTTAGGTTTTTTGTAAATATATTTTCAGGCAGTCTTTAACTCAGATATACCTAAAAGGCTTAGAAAAAGGGAGAAAATGAGACATTAGTTATATACAAAGAATTATGATACAAATACTGAAAACCAGACAGCCCACGTCCTGTCAGAAATGGCCATTCCCAAGGCAAAGAGAACATCTGCAAAGCTTTTTCTTCACTGTGATTTCCTTTTGTGTATTGATACAAAGACTCGGGCTACCTCTTTGAGAAACTAAGCACTGAACACATTTAAACTTTTCTTGGGATAAGAGCTGCACCTTAAATATCTTCTCTACCAACCTTTTTAAAGGATATTTTTAGGCACTAAATAAAAGAAAGCAAGACCATATGATTTAGTAGACTAGAAAATTGCTGAGACATAATAATAAGTTCTAGTAGCCGTTGATGATTATCAAGTGTCTGGTTTCGTGATTTATCTGTATTTGGTTTATTTTACTTCTCATTAGATCCTGACTTTTAAACATTACTTTCCACCTACAGTGCCACAATTTTTCTCTCCTTCATTTTCTTAAGCTATTCTCCACTTTTCAAACTTCTGCTGATGAAGAAACTAGTTAATTGTTTCTATCTTTGTAACTATAATTTTCTTAATTTTGTTGTATTTCTTGATAGAGCACTGAGACCACATCAGTGCTGCTGGAATCATTGCAGGTGCATTTATTCCAGCTTTGGTTTCCTCTGAATGATGTGTTTGGGAATCAGTGTCACCAGACTAGCACAGGAGAAAAATAAAAATACACCTCAGCATCCTCACTGTTTGGTCTTTGACAGGTATGAACCAAATTCCCCTGGAGTGAGCCTGCAGGGTTCCACACAAACAGAGTTTCACAAAGACTCTCAAAATTAGGAAACAACTTTATGGAGCTTGGCAACTTTTGGCCTGTCTGGTTAAAGAAATCAGAACAACTTCCCTCCTGATGATTTTATAACTCCACAGGAGGGATTTTTGTTGTCATAATAAAAACAATTCTTCCCTGTTGCTCATTTGATTAAAGAATAAAGCCAATTGTGTGGCAAACCTGGTAAAGAAGAAGAGTTCTGGTTCTATTTCTGGTTCTGACACACCCCATGGAATAACTGCAAATGTTTTATTTGTCTCCAGACACCTCATTTTATGCACTGCAATTGGATTTTTGTCCATCTCCTAAAAATCTGAATTCCTTCTGAATATTGAAATGTTTTGAAAAGTTTGAATACAAATGCCTTCTTAGTGCAATATCTTTATTTAACTCAGCTTTCTGTGAACATCCTCTTGCCTCTCCAAAAGACTTTGGGAGTAGCTTTGTCTATCTGGAATCCCTGTCCTCTTTTCAATCTGTTTTTTTTTTAAATTTATTTATTTATTTAGAAGGAAAAAAAATGAATCTGTCCAGCAGGACATATTGACCACTCTCCAAGTTAACTGGTGCCTTGAGACAGACCCTCATGTTGAGGATGAGGAAAATGTCAGCTGGTCAGAGCATCTCTGCTCTCATTCTCTCACTGTTCTGTTACTCCTGGAGAGGACTCACATCCCAGTGGAGCTGGGGCTTTCATTTGTCTTAAAATCATGGAATAGCCTTGAGTTGAGCCACAAGGACCATCGAGTCCAGCTCCTGGCCCTGCACAAGACAGCCCCAACAATCCCACCCTGGGCCTGAGAGCTCTGTCCAAACACTTGAGCTCTGTCAGGTTTTGGGCTGTGATCATTCCCGGGGGAGCAATAAAAACTCCGGAAAAGAGGAATCCTGGAGTCCTGTGTCATCAGTGGTTTCAGGTTCATGTGGCTGAAAAGAGAAAACCAAAAACTAAAGCAGCAGCTGGGAGTTAGTCAAGCAATTCAAGGCAGAGATCTGAAATAACCTCGGTTGCTCAACACTGGGACAAATTACCAAGGGAAGTGATAAATCGTTCACTTTCTTGGAGACCTCAGCTTAAAACCATCAGCTCTTCCTGGAAAAGTGCTGTGATTGCAGCCGAGCTGGCAGATTTAAGATGAGAATTGCTAAATAAATTTCTAATTTAGCAAGTCCAAAGCAGACATATCCCAGAGGTAATTCATCCTGCCCGCTCTTTCGTCTAAGGACTGAAAATTATTTTTGAAAGTTCCTGCCTGCCTCCCCTGACTAAATGGAACCCAGAAAAGTAGATTTGCTTGGCTACCTCAGTGTGCATGGCTAAGGCAGATATTTTTCTGTTTTGTTTGGCTTGAAATTAATAACAATGATAAAAAAACCCCTGAAACACAGATGCATGAAGTGATTTATTGAAAGTCACAGAACCTACATCATTGCAATCAATTTTTAAAATAGCTGGAGCTACATTGCAGATAAACCCCCAGGTAGAATGAACCATCTTACTGGAGAGTTGTACAACATTGGAGCTCTGCGGGCTTTTTAAGGTCCGCATTCAAAAATAAAATAAAATAAAA
>VYZT01057520.1:27642-76420 GCA_013400735.1 Pomatostomus ruficeps | reverse complement strand
ATATATGAGTTATATATATATATAATGTTGATTATAATTATTTTATTGTTTTCAGTTTAGGGTTATGCATTTCTATCAGAAATTTTAAATTGCAAGTCAACCATATTCATTTGAAAGTGAGTTAAAGACAAAATTATTGATCTTTAACTATCAAATCGCCCTTGGTCTTTTCACCAATGTTCCTTTTTGAAACACCTTACTCTTTTCTAACTAAAAAAGATAAAGTGTTTATATGTGGTGATGAATACTTCACAATTTTAGCTTAGAGTTTCAAATTGTGTAATTTAATCAAAGTTATATAACATTAATAGAACATTAATAATTGCAATGAAATTTACTGAAAGATTATTTCAGATTGTAAAAACAAAGTCAGTGAATGACCTAGATTTTCTTGTGGTGTCTGAGGTACCATGTTATACAGAAATAAAGGGTGAAAACTCAAGTCCAGGAGAAACTGCTAAAAAGTTTTAATAATCAGCAGTAGTAAAAGAAGAATTGTTCAGATGGCACCTTTATCAAAACAACCCTAACAGAGTTGTTACCATACCAAAGGTCTTCTGTCTCCTAGACCTGAGAAATGAGTGTTTGCAGATCAGTTTTAATGTACCTAGAGTGATGTTAATGTACACATTGATCTCTAAACATGTTGGTCACTGATGCTGAAGTTACACATGCTGGAAAAGGAACATGGTTCATACAGAACCAAGATATTACTATGCATTCTGGATTGAAACAACCATGATTTACAGAACAATTCTGATAATATTTAATGTTTAAGCATTCAAAGTCCGTGGATCAGTTATACTGAAATGCTTCTTGTTCAAAATGAAACTAAGATTGCTTAAATGTGAGGATCAATTTGCTGGTTGTTTGCTAGTTCCAAAGTTACCATGAAAATCTTAGAAAAAATGTGACTAAGCTAACAAAATTCATGTTTGCTATACCTGTGAACACGGTCAGTGTGAAAGACATGGTGTTAGGGATCAGGGTCTAATTGGACACTGTACAGTTTACAGTTCTCTGCTAACATTTCGCTTGGAAAACTAATTATTTTGTTGTACATATGAAAAATAGTTTTTCTAGTTTCTATTTGTTCATAAAACATCAGACAAGCTCGTGATTTGATAATGATACTCTATTAAATCCTTTTTGTCCTGTATAAGTTTTTGAGGGACATGATTGCAGGAGTTGGAAATTGCCAGCCTGAGTTTGGCATGTTCCCAGAGCTTGCTGTCATTGTGATTTAAAAGTGAAGTAAATCCTGCAAACTGACTTAAATCACATATCCACAAAGTCTTAACTGTACGCTGTTCACTGTAAAGTAAACAAGTTTAACTTTATACTGAAGTTATTTTAAATATAGACTATTTGCAAAAAGCTTAAGAAGTACTGATAACACATTCACTATCTTTCTGTGATTCTTACATGTCTATTTTTGGGGAAAGAATCTTTCAAATGTATTTGCCTGAACAGTCTCTGGTACTTACCTGGTCCATGAAACTTGAATGGTGAAACCACCCTGAGCAGGAATGATGCCCGCAGGCAGTGTCTGTGCATGCTCAGACATGAAACACTGTTCTAGCTCAAAATTCCTATGCCTATGCACACATTTCTTTTCCTGAAACTCACTGTCATCTGAAGATCCCTTCTTTGGCCTCAGCTAAAGTGATAAATCCTCTCCCTTAGACTCAGAAGCCACAGATTTTAATTAGTTGAATTTTAGATTCAAATCTTATTTTAGCACAATCTGAAATCAACTAGTGAACTAATGATTCATTATTTCTATTTTTTGAGTGATTTTGCGTTTCCATTTTTAAAGAGAGTAAAGGGATAACATTTTGTTCAATTATTTCATCTATTACATGAAGATTTGATTGCTATTGCTTTTCACCTTCACATCTCTCTCCTGTGTGTGTGTGTGTGTGCGCGTGTGTGTGTGTGTATGTAAAAGAGTTCTTTCTGTCTCTAAGGGATTTGCATGAAAATAATATACACATTACCTTCATCTTGCTGCCAATGTTTGAATTCCATGGAATTCTCACAAGACTGCAATAGTTAACATATAGCATCTTCTTAAACTTGGCAAGCATTAAAAAAACTTATGACATAAGTTCATAACTAACATAGAGTTGTTGTTTACCAAAAACACCAGTGCAAATGTCAGGTATTGAAATAAGTTTGAAAATGTTGTTCAAACAAAAAATGACACACAATCCAGGCTGACAAAATGTGTCCACACAGTCAAAACTCGTTAGAGAAAAATGTGTAAGTTGTGCATGGCCATTAGTTGGTATTCCCTCACTCCCCTTGAGTCAAGCCATGCTGGTAATCCTGTATTATGGCACACTCATGGAAATGATCACACAAATAAAAGCATTTAATAAAGAAATTGCTCTCATATTTGACACCCAGCTCTTCTAGTCAGGACATGTACCTCTTACTATTTGTGTGGCATGAGGAGTGCACTCAGCTCTAAACAGAACTGATATAGATTACATACTAACTAATAATTAGAGTTCTAAATTACCCTATTCTGTAAATACCATCCCAAATAACTTCTGTTACTTGCTTTGATTGAGCATTATTTTGGTCAGAGTGAAAATCTTGATTTTTTTCCAAAGAAATACATAACAATTTTTTAAAATAGAGTTTAACATGGCTAAGACCAAGAATTCATGCCAGTTCCACACAAAATTGTTGTATCTAAGTGGATAATGTTTCTCAGAATGAAGATGCAAATTTGTTTTAGAAAAATATTTTAATATTTGCAAGGATGACTGTAAAGACGGAAAATGTGTTTGCATTCAGATTTCTTAGAATCACAGAAAAGTTAGACCACTAGTCATAAGTCAGATATAGAGGTTATTAATATTCAGCCAACGTGTGGCTATTTTGTTCTAATAGTCTTAAAATATAGTCTGTTCTACAATTGCCAGTGCACATTTATCTGAAAGAAAAACCCAAGTTCATTTCCAAACTATGGGTCACCATTCAGGGTAAATGGCCACCACAAAAAAAGTAGTAAAATTTTGTGTTAGATCAGTATTAGAACTTATTCTACCAGCACTCCTTTTTTTCATATTATATTTATAATGGTAAATTCCAGTTATCTTATTCACTCTGATACAATATTAGTTATTGTAATGCATCTAGTACAGTCTCCAGAAAGTTGTAAGTTTAACAATTGGATAGTCTATTTCTAGAGATTGCATAGACGCACAAGTTTCAGTTATATCTTAAAAAAACACAAACCGTATTTTTGGGGGCTGAAGATATGTGAGGTAACAAAATCAAACACAGAACTTTTAATAAATGGAAATATGTTATTATAAATGGAATCATTAAGGTAATAAAAGAGGTGCTGCACTGTTGCCCTGACTTTGCAGTGTTCAGTGTTTTCTTCTTGTGATATTTTTAGACTTTCTGTATCATGGCCATAGCTCGTTTCTCTTAGCAATTATCTATGTTTTCCTAAATTGTATCTGTGTTTATGAATTCCAGTATACTGGGCGGAGAAATATGATTAACAAATACTTTGACCAAGTGGATTATAGGAAGTGGTGATTTCTACCTCCAATCCACGGTGATGTGTGAAAGCATATAAATAAAGTCGGAGGGCTCTGCCCTCTCTCTTCCTGCTCTCTCTCCTGCTGCGTCTGTGTGTTCTTTGTGTGGCTCTCCTTCAGGCCCTCGGCCTAGCAGGCCTGCCTGGAGAGTGCCATACTGCACCCCTAATATCTTCACAAATTTCAGGATAGTTCAAAAAATCAATGTGTTAAATACTAATTCAGTTAATTTCTATAGTGAGAGTGTCCTGGTTGTGGGCAGGACAGGGTTGACTTTTGCAGTAGCGAGGAGGGGGCATAGCTAGGACCCAGGGGTAGCTCTATACCACCTCACATCATTGCTGGGGTGGAGGGAAAGGGACTCTTTTACAAGGAAAAGGGGTTCCTTCTGGTCAAGAATGTGTGGCGCTGGTCCTGAATTGGAGGGACCAGTTGGGTAACGCCAGTCCCGAGACAGAGGAGCCATGGGGTGGCATCAGGAGTGGTGGGGTGGCATCGGTTCTGAGCTGGATGAAGCATTAGGGGAGGCATGGCTGCAGTCAGTTGAGGTCCATGGTTAGTATTTTTGCATGTGAGTCCTGCTCTCTTTTGTATGCTTTTATTATTAATATTGTTGCTCTTCCTGTTTGGTTTTTTATTTCATTGATGTTTCCAGTAAATTGTTCTTATCTCAACCCATGATCTTTACCTTTGTGGCTCCAATTCTCCTCTCCAGCGAGACACAAGGGGGATAGGAAGAGAGGAAGGGGGAGTGCACAAGCAGTACCTGTTTTGGAGAGTCTCAGACTAAACTAGGGAGTACCATTCCTAAACCATGGCACTGACCTTATGGCAACACAAAATATTTCTGTCAAGCACTTGTGAACCAGCAGCCCAAAAGAAACAAAATATTGATTTTTTTTTCATTTCAAAAATTTACATCTGCACATATACCTGTTATACATAATGCAAGTTGACACACTTCAAGCCAAGAACTGATAGTTCATCTGACATGTCAACAAGAACCAGAGGGCACAATTCAGTAACTGTAGCTTTACTGAGTTTTGCCACTGTGTACTTAGAGAGTAGTTCTGCCTGTACCACAAACTGCTAACACTGTGAATTTCTAGTTACTGAGACAAGGGCGTCAGTCAGAAAAGAAATGCAGGCCAGTGTTGCTGATGTGGAAAGTAACAGCCTTTGCAAGCTGCCTGTTATTGGCTGTACTGGTGTGTCCATTGCTTTTTCAGAAAGAAACTGAGACATACCTTCATCAAAGGCTTCCTTAAAACCCCATATATTTATATGGAAGGTGTGGCCGTGGTACGTATATACGCCATACCCAGCTTCCCACCGGTGGGGCCGTACTCAAGCCCCCCTGGTGTCACCACCCCCGACCAAGGGTGGTCCGGGACACTGGGGTCGCACCAGCTTGTGGCAGCCTGCAATCCGAGAAGGTGCTGAAGAAAGCCAGGAGCAACAGAAGGTATTGATTTTGGAGAACTACTGTTCTTACAAATGCTTCTCCTTCCATCTTTCAAAAAGCTAATACAAATACAACTCTGGAAATAGTGGTAGGGAAAAAAATCCATCTGTAATGCTGGTGTACTAGCTCCAGATGATAATGATTTTATTAGAAAATAAATCTGATTTTAGGTGGTAAGATTTGTGTAGTTTTGACTTGCTTATCTATTCTAACATGAATAAACAAGTAAGGTAACAAGTCAACCTCACATCTCACTTCTAAAATATTTCCACTTTAACTTTTTTGTAAAGATATTGAAAAATATTGAGGAATCTGTAGTTGCCAAACCACAGATTATATATGTTATTGTATTTTATATATACTAAATGTATCCTCTCCTGTAAGGTGTTCTATCACTTTGAGAAGTTATGAAGTATTTCTGCTATGATGATTAGATAGGATCTCTAACTCACTCACTAACTCAAGCATATTGAACACTGATAATTACTTAACAGGTTTTCTCTCCTGGGACTTTTTGCTGACAGCCAGGTCCTACTGACTGCTACTAACAATCCAAGTTGTCGAAGATGTAACTGCTCAATCACTGATCATAATAAATAGCTGCTGGAAAATCTGTTTCTTTCACACCTTTTAAGGTCCCAGAATTATTCAAACTTAGCTACATAAACTAACCTGATACTGGATTTATCATATTTCTTTACTCAAGGTGGCTGTAGAGAGCAAGTGTAAGAAGCATGGTGATCCAACAACAAACAGTTCTAAAGGTGCAGTGGTTCCAGTGACAAAAAATTCTTTGTTTAGGTTTCAATAAGATATTTAATGCCCACCATAAGTTATTAATTATACTGAAGGAAATATGGATTCATTCAAATGAAAATAAATGAAATGCCTTAAAAACTAACAGGACAATTTATTTGATAGCTTTGGCGTGACTAGTATTAACTCATAGGGAGGCTTCTAGAGAAGTTCCTTCAAACCGATTTTGGGATTAGTTTTGCGTAGTATCCATGATCTTTTCATAATGATATAAGGTGTTGAATGATCAAAAAATGTAAAAACCAAAATCCCCTAGATGACCTAAGAATTAGGATGAAAAAGGACAATTATTAGTCACTTAACAAGCAATTTGACTATGAGAACATATATTAAAATTGTCTAGTCATTGTAAGAAATTCTAGTTCTAGGTTCCCATAGTGCCTGTTACATGTACCCGTGTGATACTAGTGAATCTCATGAGCTGTTTACATCTATATACACCTTCCCCACCTTCCATCCCCCTGCTCCCTCCCCAGTTTTGATTAGGTGCTCTGTCTAGAAGTTTTTAAAGGGCATTTTTCTTACAGTCAGAACAGTTATAAACATCTCTCAATTTAAAAGGAAAAACATATGCTGAAGAGCATCCTATCTCTTGATCTTCAGCTCATTCAATAGTAACATTGCCCTTTTCTCCTCATAGATCACTGCCAGCCTTTTTTCTCAGTCATACACATTTTTTGACCTGTGACAAAATCTGGTTTGACATATTATCCTGAGAGTGACAGTTCTTCAAACTACACTTTATATGGCTAAAGGGAAGAGGAGAATACACTGTCCAATTCTATATCATTAACATTTCTGCTTCATTCATTGTTTCTTTTATATTTCTATATACTGATGCAAAAAAGAGTGCATTCTTCCACATGAATTATTTTTCTAAGAAGAGTTTTCATTACTTTTATTTGAAGTCTTTTCTTATTTGTCTGCTGGAATTGCTTTAATTTTTCTGCAACAGTCTGTGCTTTCTTTTGCTTATTGTTAATATGATACTATTTTTTTAACCTAAATCTGATTAATTTGACCCATCTCTAGGCATTTGGAACGTTTCACATTTTCATAATAGCATGCTGTTTTACAAAATAAATAATTCAGTTGTCTGTTATTTTTCCAAAAACAGTGGGAAGACAGACATTATTTTTCAACAAAAATTAGAAGCATGAAGTCTAATTGGAGGCCAGTAACTGCCTAGTAGTGTAGCCAGGGATCATGGTAGCCCAGAGTTCAATCCTGTTCAACATCTTCATTAACGAGCTGGCTGATGGAGAACACAGTCTCGTCAAGTTTGCAGATGACACAAAACTGGGAGGAGGGATATGCCAGAGGATCATGCTGCCACCCAGAAGAACCTCAACAAGATGAATACACAGTATACACAGGGGCTGCCCAGCCCGTTTACCAAGTGGCTTGGTAAAAAAAGACCAGACAGGCCTGGCTCCCAGGGCTCCAAGTCACTCATGAGCCAGCTAAGTGCCCTTGTGTCAGAGTATCCTTGTGCTGCATATTGGACTACTGTGTCCAGTTCCAGGCTCCACAGTATAAGAAATGTGGACAGACTGGAGGGAGTCCAAAAGAGGCCTACGAAGGTTTTATGGGCCTAGAGCATTTCTCCTACCAGAAGAAGATGAGAGCAGGGATGCTGGGCGCACTGACTGATGAAATGGCTGAAGGGCAGAGCTCAAAGTGTTGAGGACAGTGGGAGAGTTTCAGTGTGCTCTTGGCCAGGTTTTGGTTTTCGCTATGGCCAGGCTTTGCCATTTCCTCTCTTTTCCCCCCAGTATTTGGTTTCTCCCCTGGGAAGGCTCTGTATTCTCCAATCAGCTGCAAGCCCGCCAAATTCAAACCCTGCATTCCTACGCCATCCTAATGTTTTGTACCCTCCCCCGCCCCCTCGCGTTGGTATATATGTAACTGTAAGATGCTGTGCCGGTGTTCTCCTGGCACGAACCCAGTGCCTGAATAAACCATATGGGAAAGCTCCTCCGCCTTGTCTCTCCTTCTTCTGCGTGCCTGGAACACCGGTGGATTAGGTGAACCTCTGCTGGACCTTCACCAGTCCTCCCGTGCCCCAAAGCAGCCTGGCCAGCCTCTGAAACAGCGGGTGGCTGCCCGGTACCCCTGCCAGCGGCACCCAGGCATGGGGGTACATCTGGATGGTCTTCTTCAGTATTCAGGTCTAGGAACAATCATGCTCAATACTTTTATAAATTATCTGAATGCAAGGGTTGAAAGATCCATTAGCAAGTTTGGTGATGATACCAACCTGGGAAATGCTTGAGGGACAGGGGGCCTTGCAGATTGATGTAGGTAGATTGTAGTTTTGAGCAATGATTAATGGGATGAAAAGTAACATCACAATTCTAGATTCTACATATAGGATGATTTAACACTCCGCACACATTACAAATTGGAAGAGAAGTGGACTGAAAGCAGTCTGTAATAAAGGGATCTGGGGGTGCTGATTGACAGCAGGCTCAGTGTAAGTCATTAGTAGGCTTTGGAGCCAAGAGGGCAAACTGCAGCTTGGGGTACAGTGAGCACAGTGTAACCAACTGGTCAAAAGAGATGGTTATTCTGCTGTATTTAATGTTAATACAGCTTCACCTTGAGTACTGTGTGAACATCTTGGCCCCACAATTTAAGAAGGATGTGATGGTTCTTGAATTCATCCAGAGGAGAACAACGAATTTGGTGAAAGGGCTGGAGAGCCTGTGCTGTGAGGAACGGCTGAGCACTTTGGGCCTGTCTAGCTCAGAGAAAAGGAAGTTGAGGGACGGCCTCTTCGCTTTCAACAGCTTCCTTAGGAAGGCATGTGAAAAGGGAAATGCTTTTCCCTGGCATCTAGTAGTAGGATGTGTGTGGAATGGTTCAAAGTTGTACATGGGGAGGTTTAGAATGGACATTAATAAAGTATTTCTTTACTGAGGAGGTGCTAAAACACTGAAACAGGCTTCTTGGAGAGGTGGTCAATGCTCCAAGACTGTCAATATTTAAGAGGCATTTGGACAATGCCCTTGAATGGCATGTTTAAGCTTTTGGTCAGACCTGAAGAGGTCAGGTAGTTAGACTAGAGGATCATTGTAGGCGATTGTGTGTATTTTAAATGAAAAAATCTATTCTATCTATTCTATTCCTTAGTCATTTTACTACTCTGGTTTTGGAGTCAAGAGGGTGTTCATATACTTCACATGCATCTCCTGATGCCACGAAGAGCAGACTTTTTCATATGTCCACTTTCACTGCAGAGACATACAGCTACAAGCTTGCTTTCATTTACAGAATTTCCTTTTGAAATTCCACTCCCTTGGTGCCTGGCCCTTAACTTTTGCCCACATTTTGCACCATACCCTATAAAGTCACAAAGCCAGCTTTCTGTTTGCAGTATACTAGTTGGTGTCACCCCAGGAGAAGGGAGCTCTGTTGTATGATTCCACTGGCTACAAAGCCTAGTTTTACTCTTTGATATCTCACGTATCCGGGCAAAGGTAATTGAGGTGATACAGGTAGTATCTAATGACTCCTCAGATTCTTATAAAACATCAGGACTTTTTTAAAGGTATTTGAATGCTAGTTCCAATTCCTAAGCTTACACTTTAAAACTAAGGGTTTTTCCTAATTTGTCCTTTGTTTTCCTTTATTCTTAGTTTAATTTCTACCTGCCACTCAATACTGGAAGAAGAAAACTTTTCATTCTGAGGGGTCACATCAACACTCCAGTAATATTAAATAGGTCAAACTCACACTCAGGTTAAATTGATGAAGCCTAGCAAAACCAGGCAAAATTTTGATTGCCTAGAAGCAGAGAATAAATTAGCCTTTAGAGGTTTAACTGTTCTAACTACACTAAACAGAATTAATTTTTGAAGGTTAATATAGCTGACAAAAATTATTAAGAAAACTACCTGACCTTATAGAAAAGGGAGCACAGAGCCTTTTATGTTTCAGTGTGTCAAAACCTTATAAAACTACACTATGTTTTATCATACATCAGTAGTAATTAGGGGAAAGATTATACTCTTACCTGCAGAGAGTCTTGAAAGACAACAGAACTATCTTGGTTTCATGTAAGCTGCTAGGCTCATCAGACGGATGAAGAAGTGTAAAGCATCTACTGAAAATCATTTTAAAAATAATTGGTTTAAAAAGTTATCTCCTTGCTGCAGTTCCTGGGAAGAAATCACATGGCACTTTGTAAACACAGGATTTGAATTTCTGATGAGGATGGGAAATATTTTTTTTAATATATGTATATCCAAAAAAGTAAACAGATTTTTCATCATTCCAAAAGAAAGAAATTCTTTCTTCTGGGAAAATCAAACAGAAAAGACAAGAAAATACATTTTGATAATTACAATGATATCTGTGATTTTTCTACCTTTTTTTTTTACCTATAAATACCTGCTGGTTTTATGTAAACTTAGATGTAATTGCCTCTGATCATGAAAGTCTAGAAGGCCTGCTTGTATGTTCAGAGTAATTACTACAGATTCATCTAAAATATTTGGATTACTTTACATTATTATTGTAGGTTGTTGTTGTTGTTAATAGCTCAGTTAAGAAAGAGGTTCTGTACATATCAATTGCAGACTTCACCGGTTCTCAGGAGTTTCAAGGATGGTTGTGTACTGCGTGCAGGTGCAAGACAAGAGAAATTGAGATGATGGTAACATTTCTACCAGGAAACATTTGTGACCAAAAAATTAAGAAATCACTTAGGGCTTCTAACTAATCATCTAACTTGGAGAAGCTGTGAGTGACCTGTTGCCTGTGCTCAGACAGAATAAATGACATGCAGAATTTCATGGACTGTTCTTGGAAATGTATATAATTATAAAAACCTTTTTAGTTCCATTGTTAATCATTTAATTTTTCAATACAGTTTTCATTTTTTTAAGTTAAGCACACTCTAGAGCTTCTAGTAGGGAAACTATAATTTGCTGTACAAAGCTAATAAGATCGTGTTTATTGTTTATATTGTTTAATAAAGCAATAAAACTTTAAACAAGTTTTACTTTGGCTTTTCATGGTTTGATGCTTCTGTATGATACAATGTTTTTATTTTTATTGTATTGCTAAAAATATCTTTAAGAAAGACATTGCTTTTCTTCCTCAACATCCAAATTGTAGGGTCTAGACTATTAACCATATCTGGACCTAAACTAAAATTAGGGACACTTTTAAATAACAAACTTGTTATTGCAACGGTTTTGTTTCTCTCTTATTCTAGATTTTCTCCCTTATTTTCAGCATATTTGAAATTTAGATCTAAAATATAGGATGTCAGTGGAAGAATTGCACATTTGAACAATGACTTTAGTATTCATTAGGAAACAAGACTTCAATAATTAGACTTTATCAAATCTTTCAGTGTATAAACATAATACCTAGTATGGCTCAACTTGGACTTAGAGGAAATTTTTGGAAGAGAGAAACCCTGTTCCTATATCTGTGTGTTTTGTGATAATACCGCTACCAAAAGTTCTACCTCAATGTAACACAGACATCTGTTTCTGTGATATCTGTAACCATTGTCTAACACTGGAAGAGACAAATTGCAATTCTGTGGTAATGATAATGTTTCCTTTCCAAATCACCTCATTCTGACAGTTTTTGCCTTTCTGAAGGATATTTTGTTAACAGAATATACACATCTGAGAGACCAAATATATTTATTGACCAAAAGAGATACATTTAAACCACAAAGACTAGCAAACTCCTCAACTAAGCATTAATGCATTCACCATCTTTGATGAGTGTCTGCAAGCTAGGCAGCCAGAGCCAGGAGAAATTGCCAAGGGCTCTGACCTCTTGTCTCCTGATACTTGACCTCATCCTTGGGATTTTTGTAAACTTTCACATCAGTATTTCTTCTTGTGAATGGTTGCGTTGATACTATTATCTCAGCAATTGCACTTTTGTGTGTGCTTGACTTTTTTTATGTCTCTTCCTTTCACAGACTTTCTCACTACTTAACAACTGTTAGAAAGACTGGGTCAAGGTCACAGAGCAATGTAGCACCAAACTAGGGCATAAATTACAGACATCAGAGCCCTAGGGATGAGGGTTTCAGAAAAATGGGACAACTCTGAAGCAGTTTTCTGAAAAGAAACCTATTGCCAACTCTGGGATATTTAAGCAAATTACAGATAATTACAGATAATATATTCTCCAATTTAAGAAAAATGAAAATGTAGTGATGTAACTGTGTACAAAACTGAAAAATAGTTTTATGATATTCTTAGTAGGATAACAGCTTAATTTAGAGGAAAAGATTGAATGTATATTTAGCATAGTTTCAGAAAATGGTAAACACAAAGATTTAGAATTAAAATTTTAGAAAACTAAAAATACTATTTTAAATACTCAACTAATCCACAAAATAGATGCACAAACACCTTGATAGGGAAAAGATCAAAATTTATGGTTTTTCTGTGGGTTTCGTTAAGGTGTATCAACTCAGCCAATGTTGCATGAAATCACAGAGATTGAAAAACCTCCCAATGGAAGCAAATGGGAAGACTGATTATTGAAGAAATGAGAAAAGACAACATTGATCAGCAGTCCTGGGACCCTCTGGCTGATGATAATGTTTTGCTTTTTGGGTCTTAATGACTGATCTAAAATCCTGAAAATATTTTGAGGAATTTTATTTAAAGAAAAATGAGGCTCTGCAACAACTATCAAGTCTTTGACCAACTTAATTCCTTATTTTGGAATAGAAAAATATACATTCTTACCAGTACTCTGGATACTACTATATTTCATTCTTGAAGAATATCAACACTATTGTTAATTACTAGTCCAGACAGATTACTTTGTTTGCTTGTCACCTTAATTCCAAACAAGATGATTTCCAGAATGAAAAAGGACAAAAAGAAGAAAGATTTTGGACATTCCCCAACTTATGTACAAAAGCAGAGAAAACATGGAAGTTCTAATGGTTTTTTTGTACAAACTGTCCTGATAATGTGTTTTGGTTTAGTTCTGGGGTTTTTTGTCTGGGCTTGGTGTTTATTTTTAATATTTTTTCCTAATCTCATAAAATTTACCCTTAAAATTTTCATTTTGTGTTCTTTGGATCAGATCATTCCTTATTTCTTAATTGCCATATTTATAGAAAAAGGTAATACATTTTTAGTCCAATAGGTATATAATGTCATAAATATTTCATATTTACAGCCTAGAAATGAGTAAAGCTCTAGCATAGATGAACAAAAGTTTCTTACAGCCTTCTGGAAAAAGATCTTTGCCTGTCTTAATTTCTAAATACAGAGTGTCATCTGATGTATTTACTGATGTTTTGTAATATTTCTCTCCCCCAAACAGTGTTTAAATAGTTATGTTAGACTTATACAGTCCCATTGTATTATAACAGATAGAAAAGGAATGGAACTTATTTTTTGCCGACACCCAAACACAGATTGGATGCTCAGATCTCTGCTCTTCTAGGATGTGTCTTCTCCTTTTCTCAATCACACTGAATTGAGAATTATTACGCTAGCAATACACTACCTAAATATTGCCATCCCACAGAAACTCACCTGAAAACTAAGCTCCATTTATACTCAAGGTCATGATATAAGTAGTTCATCTGAAGTACTGAAAGATTCCTTTTAAGATGGGATGAGTCTCATCTAAGGTTTACCTGTTTTTATTGCCTATGCAGAGAGATTCACATGTATAAGGAATAAATACAAAACTCAAGATAAAAAATATTTATATGTACGAATATAATACATTTTTATATAGATCAATATAATGCTATACCTTTCAGATTCCTTTAATATGTCCTTTTCCTCATCCTAAGTCTCTTTTTTTATAACCTTTATTACAGAAATATTATTCTGTTATACACAAATACCTGTACTAGATATACAGTAAAGGATATGATTTCTTCCCTCTTCCTAGTTTACAAAACTTTTTTTTTATTTATATACTCAGTAAGGCCACTGATCAGCAATGTTTTATAAACATTTTACTTAGCAAATGTTTAAGTGGAGTTGAATTTAATGCAATTAAAAATAATCTTGAATAAAAAAGATTTAATACATGACTATGCTTCTTTTTGACACCTGATAATATATCATCATAATCATCTGTTAAAAAGAAGATTTTAAGAATTTCTATTTCAGCAGTAAATCTTCTGGTTTGCTTTTAAACTAATCAGCTCAATTTGTCTAAGTTTGTATAAAAAATATGAAATAGCAAAAAAGAAAAAATATATATCACACAGGCATAAAATGTGAGTGCAACAAAAAAGCTAAACAGTTTTCATTATATATCAGATTTTCCCAGAGTGTGCAGGACCAGATCTTAAGCTGGTGCCAACATATATCAGGAAATGGGCATATTATGGAGAAAAATAACATAATTCAGAAGTGTCTGAGTCTTGTAGAGAATTAAAATCCATCTGCCAGTTCAGAGAGCACTAGAAGTTTAAAAATAAATTTTCATGTTCTCACAATTCTGCAAAGTGTGCTATTATTATAGGTCAAGAGGGTGAGATAACGACATCAGTGAAAAACTGGGAACTACAGGTGGTATTGAACAATCTCTGCTTCTGTTTTAAATTTATTCCTGGTTGGTTATATTTACTGCATCTTTCTGCCTGTGGACACTTTGTACTTCTCTGAGTGTGTGCAGCTCCAAACTGTCTGGGATCAGATTAACATATGAAGAAATCCACAGCCATGTAAGAAATTAATGTGTGAGGTGACGATAAATGGAATTTCATTGACTAAACTTGTTGAAAAATACACTAAATTTAAATTTTTTTTCATTTCAATCAGTCTTCACAATCACTGAATAAACTAGGTGGAGATCTGATGAATTTAATATCTCAACAGACTGGGAGCAGCACAAGAGATACACAAGAGATAACAACCATCAAGGGCCATCAAGGGCTGTTAACAAACCATCAACACAAGACAATACCCCAAGCAGAGCGGGAGCCACCTATTCCAGGAAAGGATTTATAAGAAAATTGAAAAATGAAAATCTAATTAACATCAAAGGCCAGGAAATTCAGATCCAAATAGAAACTGAATACTGGGGGTTGCTCAACTCTGGACCAACGAACTTTGAAACAATGTATCTCTATGGGTTTTGACTGTGTAAAGTTTGGGGTGAAATTCGTTTAAAACGTGTCATGGAATGATTTTCTCTGCACACCCAGGCTACGTGTGGATGAAATTATTTCTGTGGCACATCCTGGCCAGCACACCATCCTGGCCAGAAATAAAGTAATGCCTTGATTCTCTTAACGTTAAAAATGTTGTTGGAGAGTTTTAATTTTTCCTGTAGTTTTTGGTGACAATTCTGAAAGGTAATGATATAATGAACAACTATCAGAAGTCGCAGGCACATGAAACTGAAGGTTCCTTAAAAAAAAAAACATTGTTCAAAAAACCCCCAAAATATAAGAACCCTTTATGATGGTCCTAAGATACATTAGAGTTTTATTACTCAAACTAGAAGATATATTAACTAAAAATGCCTGTTATAAAAAGCATTTTCAGGACTATGAAAACCCTAATAGTGATCCTTGTTGATGTGTCATTGCTTTCTCTCCTATCAGCAAGTTCTTTTATACACCTTAGAATTTGCAATTTCACAAATTATCAGCAAGTAGATTTCCACTGACGAGGTGGGAATTGATGGTTCTTCACTCTGGCAATTTCCATGACAATGCTACTGAGTACCTTTCACATTGGTAAAGCAGAAAGATTATTAGATAAGAGCTGAGGAGCTGACAGCATGCTTTTCATGTTGTAACACAATAACGAAGCAGCAACTAGGCTGAACACTGCTTTGATGCACTTCTCCTCCTTTATAATTTTCCTCTTTCCCTTGTTCTTCTTTTCTGTATTATTCCATTGCCACCACAGAGACTATAAAAATATACTAGTATTTCAACTCTGCCTTTAAACTGGTAGACAAATGTTCCTTTTCATTGAGATTTTTTCCTGACCAAGAGTCAGAAGGACACTTACCAATTGGTAAGTGTCCTTCTGACTGGTGGCATCTTTTTGTTTTATACTGTGGAAAATTTATAATGTAATAAGCTCTTGTTGGTAAGAATACATTTAATTCCATAGCCTCCTGTGCTGTCCCCATTGTTTCCATTTTCTGAGCTAAGTTCAAGTATCTGTGAGTAGATTCTAATGCAGAGCAAAGACATTTGCCACCCACCAACTTTTTGCCATGTAAGCTCTGCAGTCTCTCTTTCTGTCTCTGTCTGAAGAAACATAAGAAACTTTTCCAAACAAATATAATTTTCTCACAAAAATTAATTTCCAAGAAAGTAACAACAACATTAAACTTGATTTGGTTTTGCAAGGTTATATGCTTTTCAGTGAACCTCCCTAGGGCTGTATGAAGATCACTTTTTTGCCACATTATCACTAAGCTACTTACCATGAATATCGTGAGGGGTGGCGTGTATCAAAGCAGTTATTTTAAGAAAGCAAATAATATGTGTATGCACACATCCATGTTGTCATAAATAACGAAGCCCAATTCAAATTAAAACAAGTATAAAATTTATTTTGTGTCCGAGAGTTCGAACACGCAATGCCACAATCGAAAAGGAAACAGTAGCAAGCCTGCGGTTGGAACTGGGTGAACACAGGTCTGACCTCTATCACATCAGACCTCCCTCCGTTCACCCTGGTTGCTTCTAACAGTTCACTTTTATACAGTTTTGCCCATAAAGTCCGGATCTTGGGTATTGTTTTTGCCACCCAGCATATTCATGAAGTGTGCTATTCATGGAACTGGGGTGGACAAAAGGTATACTGTCTTTGATTAATTTCTCATCACCGGGGGATGTTGTCTGATGGCTCATGATGTTCCTTATCTTGGGTCTTGATTTGACCATTAACACTCAAGCTGGGAGTGGATTTTCGGAGATTGCGTCAATCAACTCTGCCGGGAAGTTCTCCTCGAAAATGTAGATAGCAGGAGTCAGCTCAATGCTTTCTTGATGATCTGCCACTCTCTGTAGCTCTGTTTTGTGACGCAAAATTGGCTCCCGGGTGAGGCTGCAACTTTCCAGGGGCAAGTTATGCTTGTTTTAAAATTGGTTATAGCTTAACTTTAATACATATTCTGATATTACATATTTGAGCACGAATTTCACGTATTCATTCATAACAATGTGCACATGCACATACAATAAATATACTTTTAGTTTCCCATAAGATATCTCAAAATTGTAATGCTATCTTCTTCTCACAGGTGAAAATCAATGAAGATTCTGTTTAATGTTCATTTATGCATTTTAAATTTTAAAAGTAAGATTTTGTATGCTGTGTTGGTCGTTGAGTGAGTTAGGAAGGCTGTTCTCTAATACTGCGCCTGACAGTACATAAATGAAATAGTATCTCTGCTTCTCAGCTATTAAATCTGGTATCTAAACATAAATAGTTGACTGCCTCCCGAGTGCAAGTATCTTAGCTACCTACAGTCAAGTATACACACATGCACTCTATCTGAGCCCCTGGGCACTTAGCAATTGACTAAGCTCCATCACAATTCACAAATCAACTGGAAAAGGACTAAATGACACCCAAATTCATGGTAACTACAATCCAGTAGTCATGCTCAGACCATGAATAAGCTTTGAGCTTTCTTTGAATCACAGCAGTTGCATTGGTTTCATTCAAAAACTTCCTGGGGAAGATTGAATCTGAGGCCCAAACTCATTATTCTTCTTAGTAACAGAGGATTCAAACGCATGAAAGAATGCAAATTAACTTGGAATGAAGACATCCTTCACTCATCTTGGAAATAGCCAACCAAAGTTATCTAAAGTGTATATAACTGCATAATCACAAACCACATAGCATTTACTATGGAAAATTTCTTTTTGCTGAGTTATACTGTAAGGAAGGAAGGTTACTGTGTACTTAGGAAAAGTAGACAAAAAGATTCTTACACTTCCAAATCTTCTAAAGAGCAAAAATGAGTACATCTCCTACAGAGAGATAAGAGTTTGTTGTTAGTCCCATTAAAGTTTCAACAGTTTTATAGTCCAGATTATTCAATGCAGAAAAGCCTCATTAACAATATAATGAAAATTTTTATTAAAAAAGCGCACTTAGTCACTCCTAGTAGCT
This sequence comes from Pomatostomus ruficeps, assembly GCA_013400735.1. Classification (NCBI taxonomy): domain Eukaryota; kingdom Metazoa; phylum Chordata; class Aves; order Passeriformes; family Timaliidae; genus Pomatostomus; species Pomatostomus ruficeps. The sequence continues at coordinate 58,457 of VYZT01057520.1, read as the reverse complement.
CTCCCTGCTCCCTGGTGTGGTAGTCACATCTAAGAAAAAGCCCCCTCAGGATCTGAAAATCAAAACTTAGTCCTTCCTTGAGAAGAAGGATTGTAAAGGATATTGTGATGAGCTGACAGTGCTCTGCCCTCTCTGCTGGTCTCAAGGATGAAGAAAAAGTGCTCAGACATATACCTAATAATAAGCATCCCCTCCCATACACATGCATCTAAAGGCTTTACAGAAAACACTGACTGCTCTTACCGTCTGGGAGATGGGCAGGAAATGCCAAAGTGTTCACTAACTGTGTTATATCATGCATTTTGGGATATTTGAAAATGGAAATATGTCTTCAACAAGGAAAGGGAAGGTGAAGGTTCCACAGTTTCTACTGGAGCGGGTTCTAGCAAGCTAAGAATAGGCTTAAACTCTTTATTCAGGATGTCGGTTAGTGCAGAATACATTAAGAACTCTAATTTCTTGGAAAATAATTTTGAAATTATGTGTTGAAAATATGTGTCAAAAAATATGTAAAAAATTTATTTACTTCCACAGGTTTTTGTAAGCCTTGAATCCCAAGTGTTGAAGGGAAAAAAATATGGGAGGCAACTCTTTACATTAAGCATAACATCATATTTGTTGTATTTAGATAGTACATAAATATAGTTCTGCTATATTGCTTTTTTTGTTATAATCTGGAATAACTCACAAAATATTTGTATTTACAGTGATACCAGCCATAACTTCCCCTTTCTTATAATATGCTTTGTTTCAGTTTGGGACATGATGCTACTTGTGAAGTTCATAAAGGAGCTCTTCCATTCACAGAGTGATAATTCTCTCTTACTTTTTGGTTGCTACTATAATTTTATGATCATTCTAATTTAGTTTCATTAATTTGCTTTATGTTAAGATAAATTAAAGCTTCATTTCTTATTCTAATCCTACCAAAGTAAAAGCAAGAAAAGGTAACTCCAGATCTCATTAAATAAAAGTACCTTTTGGTAAACAGGAAAATCTTCCCTGCCCCCCACCCCCCATTTTTTAGCTGCCAGTTATTTAGATCTGGAGTCCTTCCAAAACTGAGAGTCATAGATGCATTATGCTAAGTTCAGCTGCAGCACACATTTCATCTTATGTTTCCCTATATCCTAAGCCTTCATTTGAGGAAGAACAAGAAGTTTAATTAAATATGTATTGAGATTTTTCTCCACAATGTCAGCCCAGGATGATGATAAATGTGAGTGGCTTGCCAGCAGTACAGCTACTCCTTTTATCTCTCTCTATTTTTCAGCTGCCAAGAGAAAAGTCCTTCAATCTAAAGTTTATAAGCAGTAAAAAAGTACAATTAAACCACCATATGACCTTTTATGTACCTTTAAAATTACAAATATATATATAATTATACACATAATTATTGACTTGTATGTGCATATTCAAATATAAGTTTGTATATACTTTTTGTACATAGATAAAAGCCTTAGGGAGATTTGTTCCCTTGAAAATAATAAAACCTGCTTGTAACACCCTTGAATATACTGAAATGTCTTTCCTGTACCAGGGAAATGGACAACAAGCTATAATTTCAGTAAAGGAAAATTCTGTACAGTTCAGACACTGTGGAAAGTGGGTTGTTGAATGTATAAAAGGAACAAAGAGTTTCAAATGATGCATTTTCCATACTGTGCTTTTTGCTCTTCTGCCTTTATATTATTCAAAAGTTTGAATGTTTGGGGTTTTTTTGAGAATCTTACCTACAATTAATCCATTAGAAAGTTAAAATTCAGCCTTCTTGCTTTCTTTATAATCACTGAATCAATAAACAGTAATACTCTGCCATTAGACCAACTGCTGTTTCAAATATGAGTTTGATAAGCCTCACTCTTACAGAGAAAGAGAAATAAGGCTTCAGGTTGGTGGACAGTTTTTTCTATGCCTCTGTCTCCCATTTCTCAGTCTTTCTTTTACTATCAAAGAAGGAATGAATCAGTTTTCAGAAAGGATGAACTATTCAATTTCTGCTCTTATGACTAAAAGGAACCCAGATATCCAGTATAAATTGTTTATTTTTTTCGATGATACAGGCAAGAGCTAAAAGAAGATCTGTTTCAAGTAAATGGGTCATTTCATATAATCACTGCTGGGAAAAAAATAGAACATTTTATTAATCCCCATTTAGATATTACACAGGGTCCAGGAGTGTTTTCAAACTAAAATGCTTATTCTTCTGTAAAGTTGTATTATTAATGTTACATGTATTATTTAATACCACTTTTACATACAAGAAAAAAGATTAAATATGAATGTTTGCTGCGGTGTTCTCCGGGGGGGCACCGCACGTCCGTCCGCGGTTCCAGGGGCTGTCTGGGCTGCTCCAAGGCACGGGTGGGCTGGCGAAGTTCCTGTAGGGGTTCACCCAATCCCCTGATGGTACAGGCACGCCGAAGAAGGAGAGACAAGGTGGAGGAGCGTTCCCAGATGGTTTATTTGGCACTGGATTGTGCTGGGGAAGCACTAGCACAGCGTGTTACAGATACATAAATACAGCCACGAGGGGGCGGGGGGAGGGTACAACATCCAATAGGGGAGGGATGCTAGGTTTGAATTTGGCGGGCTTTGTGTAGGATTACACAATACAGAGCTCTCCGGGGGTGGAGAACTGATACTGGGGCGGGGGGAGGGTACATAGCAGAGCCTGGCCATGAGATAGACCGAAACTGGCCAGAGCACACCGCAACAAATGTTTATTTCCTTTACTTGGTAAGTACACACATCCTCAAAACACCAAAGAAAACAATAATTTAAATAGTCATATTATGCATGCCTTTGTTTTAAAATCCTACAAATTAGATAGTTAATCTTTACAACAGTGGTATAAAAACCCAGACCAGTGTTCCTATCAGTGTAATGGTATATTGTAGCTGTACGTTAGCAATTTTGTAAGAATATATTGATGGTATAAAGTCAAGGAAGTCCTAAAACTATATACACATGCATTCTTTCTCAGTTCACCACAAATTCTTCATTCTAGTTTGTGTACAAGGTATGTATGTCTCAATATTTCAATTCCTTTTCTGGTGACTGAATTTGCAATTCAGGCATATTGAGGAAAAGTAAGAATTAAAAAAAATATGAATACCTGAGAAAAAGGAAAGATAGTAGTAGTACAGTCTGAACCTGTAATCAATAATATCATAAGTTATCTGTGAGATGTGAGAAAAGTTTATGTCACTCTACCTCAGGGCTCGACTGCTCAAGCTGCCAAAATTTATAACTAAGCTTGTTCTGAACTACAGTCAAGCCTAGTTCAAAAGTAATTATGACTCAATAGCACAAATTGCAAGAGCCTTGGAAACAAGGTAAGGAAGCTTGTGTCAATGTGCATGAAAAATAAGCTGTATTATTCCTTAAACTTCACAAAAACTACTGTAAGACTTTTGCTGAAAGCTTCATCAGTTGCTACACAAGAACTCAAACCTGAGCCCCTGGAAAGCAGCAAAATTTCCTACACAACAGTTCAGGGGCCTATGGCCCCCGCAGCAGGGAGTCATTCACTACTATAAGCTGTTGCTTTCTTCTGCTGCTCCTTTGTGGTTCAGGGTTCAGATACACTGCATGAAAGCACAGTCAGCTTCTCCTCAGCTTGAGGGCAGAGAATCTATTCAGTAGCTGCAAAAGTTCAGGTGTAGTAGGAGCCTTCTTCCTGGTACCAGGATGCACCTGCTTCCAGCCTTCACCTGCCTTCCTCTTCCTCCTTCCAGTGTCCTCTTGCCATTCTTCTAGGGACAGATTCCATATCTGAGCTAGTGGAAGGAACAGTGTGGCACCAACCACACAAACTTTTACCATACATAGGTCTCCTCAGATATTTTGCACACCAGTGCCTATGTTGCTGTCCCTTAGTGACTAATGAGAATCACTGTGCAAGACTAACTAATGTTAGGTGACAGGCCACTGGACCATATTGTTCTAATTACTTTCTCAGTTCTTTAATTTAAATGTCATTGAGGGTAAAATACAAGAGGCCTGTTTTTCAGCTCACAAGTTTTCTAGGTAGCTCCATTTGCACTTAGGAACAACTAAAATAATACCTAACGCTACAGATCACAAAATTTGAAAAGTAAACCACTAATGAAATTAAAAATCTTGTAAAATTTTCTAATCAGTTATGTGTCCACCATCAGACTATAGAAAAAACTAGGTATTAAGTATCTTAAGTAATATATTTTCAGACTAACTGTTTAACAAATGTACACTAAAATATTTATTGGCAAGTACTTCTTGTACTTATGTATTTGAACTGAAACAAGTACAAAATTAATGGCTGCAGTGTCTCCCTCAAGCTGAAATGATGTCCTCCCACTATATGAAATGCTTTCCAAACAGTTCCCTACTTTCCATGGTTATAAAAATCACTGTATTTATACCAAGTAGAATATGAATGAAGAAACAAAGCAAAAATTCCAGCATCAATGTGTTTATTATTTCAGCTCTCTTGACATCCTCTTTGCTGGTCTTCCAGGCTGCAGTGTCTTTTTCCATTCTAAATATGCAGACAACTCCTCCTGGGCACGCTTGCGTTCAAGTTTCAGAAAAAATAAGGATCACACATATTGATGCTCTATATATGGAAATATTTCTTGTCACACAAAATAGATCTTTTCACTGTCTGACTGTCAACCCCTTCCTGATCAAGCCAGACAAAACCAGCTTCTGCTACTTTTCCAGACTCTTGGCAGCCTCTCCTGACATCTTGCATTTACAAGTACACAGATTCCAGAGCTGTCAGTGGATGGAAATAATTTTGAAATCCAGAGTGAATACAAATGGATTCCCTGTAAAAGGCTTTTATTTCTGTGTCAAGTCATAGAGTTGCTAGAACAGAAGCTTCCATTTTACACTTCCCCATTTCCAACAACATCACAGAAGACTGGAAATGTCCCAACAGCAAATGGAGGTAAGATTTTTTTTTTAAGTTCTTTGTGTATCAAATAAGTGAAAAAAATTTTTTTTTCCTTTGGATATTTTTCTACACACAAATAAATATAAGGGGGAGATATTTTCACTCCTCTGTCTCTTCTTTTTTGAAGAAAAATTTCAAACAAAAAATGGTTTCTGGTTTGTTTAAAACACAGTGTCACATAGTTCTTTGAGCAGCTACGGATTACAGTATACAGTATTGGCAAGGAAAGTAATCCATTTATTCCCTATTATATCTCACTTTAAAAAAAAAGTTATAGCATTAAAGATCAGTATTAGTTTGTTCTGGAACTTATTAGCCTGAACTGGCTGTTTATTTTGGATGCTGCAAAACTGTGATCTCACATTTGTGATGTAAGATTGACATCTTGACAATTGAGCAGAATTTCATAGCTTTTCCACCACAACTGAGCTTTTTAAATGTAACCAGATTCCCCTTAGAATAAATTTATTTGGGGTAAAGTTTAGCAACTTCCAAATTTTTGAACAGAAAAATAAAAAAAATTGCCAGACATTTAACTGCTACCTTAAAAAAAATGCAACAACCAAATAAACAAAAAAGAGCTAGAAAGAGATAAATAATTTCTGGTTTTGCCAGCACTGGGAAACACACAATATTATTGCTGTTATTCAGTACTTCAAGAGGGCATATAAGAAAGGTGGGAACAGATGTTTTAGCAGGAGTTGTGGTGATAAGACAAGGGGTAATGGTTTCAGACTAAGAGAGGGTTGATTTAGATTAGATATAAGGAAGAAAGCTTTCATGATAAGGGTGGTGAAACACTGAAATCGTTGCCCAGAGAGGTGGTAGATGCACCATCCCTGGAAACATTCAGGGTTAGGTTGGACAGGTCTCTGAGGAACCTAGTCTAGCTGAAGGTATCCTACTCAGTGAAGGGGGGTTGGTGTACATGACAGTTCCCTTCCATCCCAAACCATTCTATACCTCTGAGATTCTGCCTTTTCTTTTTTGTCAGCAGTTGGACAAAAAACATTGTCAGAGAGGAAAAAGCCATTGCTGTTGGATCCTTTTGAGTGTAGCCCTACTAGGAGCTGAATGCAGGATTGGAGTCTTCTAAAGCTGTGCCTGGCCAGAAGAAGCCATCCAGGGAGTCAGATGCAATGGAGCCCTTTAAATGATCAGCAAGCAGTCTGGTAGTACATTGACCCTGACCTCAGTGACAAAACTTGAGCACTTTGTTTAGCTGCGAGGCAGCCTGGAATGAGATGCCAAATTGTTATATACCTCAAGTACGCAAATCCCTTGGAACATTATCATAGAGATAGATATGTCAGCAGAGAACTTTTCTAGATTACACATTTTGCTGCAGGAAGAACAAGTGCATTCATTAATGAGAAGGCATTACAGGACTATGAGGAAAACAGTGTCAACAAAACTCAACTGGCTTTTGCTTAAAGCCTTGAGAGTGGCAAGTGTCAGCCAAACTCTCACCCCAGTCTGAACTCCTAAATGTTGTCTGCATGAAAAAGGGCATGACCTACTTTTATTTTCTGGATGAAAAATAGAGGTTTCTGTCTGCTGACAGCTGTTGCACTTCCAAAATCACAGTAATCAAATAACTTTTTTTTCCCTTCTAAAAACAGCTGTGCCAAATCTGTCCTGGATGATAAAGGCTGAATTAGAACTTATCCTGAGGAAATGATGAGTTATCCATTGACTATTGATTAGGAAAAGGCACAAGTTACTTAGGTATCATGCGGCATAAGCTGAGCATGAGAATCAAGAACAACAAATATATTTGCTAGGACACCCATGTCTAGGATTATAAGAACATATTTGTAAAACTTTATAGAAAGTGCCCATTGAGCATTTTATGACATTTTCCTGTTTTAGTTAGAATGGAATAATGACTGGCAGCGAATGCTGGGAGCATCCTGTGCATATGGCAGATAACCTCACAAAGGAGTTCAGTTGTAAAATACTTCCTTTATGACTTGGCCACCTTAGCTATTATTAATTATCTTAATTTCCCTTTACATACCCTATATTTATTTCTTTTCTTAATGATAAATGTTGGGTTTTTTTCTTTAAAGAAAAATGTTATGGTACAGTATTGATGGCATAACGCAACAGATAGTTTATATTCCTAAGAGCAGAATATCATTTAGATGTCTTTTCCTGCATGATCCATTCAAGCATAAATAAAAAGTATGAAAGTTTCAGGATTCTTATTTAAGGATCTCTGACATGTCACAATGCTCATTGATGAGGATGATACTACTCAAAGCTCAGGATCTCTCTGGGAAGTTCAGTAGGGTGGGATGACCTGACATACTGATTGACTGCAGATGAACTTCTATAAGCACTGAAAGTAAGACTTGCAATAGCAGATTTAATTTCAACTTCTAGTCCAAAACAAAAAAAGTTTGTCTGGAAATCATATTTTCATTTACATTGTTTAATATACCATATTGCTTAATAATTACAGCAACAGTATTCCTTGGATACTCCAACAATGAGCTGGTAAAATTTTACAGGAAAACAGTTTATTCCTCTAGGTACCTTACTGTCTTCAGAACATGATCAGTTGTAGCGTGAAACAAAATCAAAACACAGAAGAGAAGTGGGAAGAAAATAAATAAGAACACAATCAAAATAATAACAGCATTATTTTATTCAGGACATAATAACTTATCACATGTACAGCTTTAGACAAAGGACAATTTCCACTAGATTAAAAAAAAAAATAGACCCAGAACTAGCAACAGAGGTTAAACTGTAGAATACCATAATTATGGCAATGACTTTTGACCTACTTTTTCTGACTCCATGTCCTTGTAGTTGAGGACTCCTGGTACTGCAGGAGATGTGTAAGACTTATTATTAGATTAACCATTTATTGAGGCTAAGCACCAAATGTTTTAGGTGGCTAAGAAAGAAAAGTCTGTAAAGCAAAGGTAAATGCACTGGGCAGTGAATACTACATTACTTTTATTAACATGGCAAAATGAGCACGTGACATGGGACTGGTTTGAGGAAAAATGAACTGTTGCATAACTGCAGTTGTCTATACACTGATAGACATCCAAGAATAGTTTTGTTGAATTTAATCATCATTACAGATAAAAATAATGAGTTTATAATTAATTCAATGCAATCTCTAGATTTGAGTCTATTCCTTTACTTCATTCATTACCAGGCAATTCCTAAATATCACAAGTCAAGCAGATGAGGCAGAAAGCTGGCTTGGCTGAACAGGGATCTTGTCTTGGAAGTAAGATGAAAAAGGAAGGTCTGTGCCCAGTGGGAACAAGGTCAGGTGACATGGGAAGAATACAGAGATGCTGCTTGCCACTGTAGGGAGAAAATTTGTTCAGCCAAATTTCGGTTGGGGTTGAGGCTGGCCAGAAACATGGGAGACAATAAAAAGAGTTTGTTCAAATATATGAATGTCAAAAGACAGTGTAAAAATAACATTGGCCTGTTAGAGGATGAGGATGGTCACCTCCCAAACAGGGACAGGGACAAGGCAGAGGTGTTTAACACACTCTTTGCCCCTGTCTTCAACATAAATGACTGGTCAAGGGAGTTCCAGTGCCCTGAGCTGAAGGATCAGGTCTGTGAGAATCATCAACTCCTGGTCAACCCTGAAATTATGCAGGATCTGCTGTTCCAGCTGAATCCCAACAAAACTATGGGGCCTGATGGGATTCATCCAACAATCCTCAAGGAGCTGGCGGATGTNATCCAACAATCCTCAAGGAGCTGGCGGATGTCATTGTAAAGCCTCTCTCAATGATTTTTGAATGGTCTTGGGAATCCATAGAGGTCCCAGGTGACTGGAAGCTAGTGAAGGTTTTCCCAGTTTTCAAGAAGGGCAAGAAGAAGAAACATGGAAACTGCAGTCCTGTCAGTCTTACTTTAGTGCCCAGTTAAATAATGGAAGAGAATATTCTGGGAAATATTGAAAAACACCTGAAGAACAGCACAGTCATTGGTCACAGCCAGCATGGCTTCATGAGAGGAAAGTCCTGTTTATCAAACCCGGTTTCCTTTTATGACAGGGTAACCCACCAGGTGATCAAGGGAAGCCAGTTGATGTAATTTTTTTGGACTTCAGCAAAGCCTTTAATATGATTGCACACAGAGTCCTTCTGGAACAAAATATCCAGTATACAGATGGGTAACTGTGCTAGGTGGTGGGTGAGCAACTGGCTCACCAGTCAGGCACAGGACATCAGGCTAGAGTCCAGCCATTAATGGGCTCCCACAAGGCTTCATCTTTGGCCCAGTTCTCTTCAGCATCTTCATTAATGACTTGAACACAGGACTCAAAGGAATGATAAGTTTGGAGACAACACTAAATTGGGAGGAGATGTTAACTTTCTCAAGGACAGAGAGGCCGTTCAGAGACACCTTGACAGATTAGAGAGATGGTCAATCACCAACCACATGAAGCTCAACAAGGGCAAGTGCCAGATTCTGTACCTGGGATGGGGTAAACCTGGTTGTGCTTGTACACTGGAGAATGAGAATGCTGGCAAGCAGTGCTGTGGAAAGGGACCTGGGGGTCCTAGTCAATGGCAAGTTGAACACGAGTCAGCAGTGCCCTGCAGCCAGGAGGGCCAACTCTGTCCTGGGGGGCATCAGGCCCAGCATCACCAGCCAGGCAAGAGAGGGGATTGTCCCACTCTGCTCTGCACTGGGGCGGCCCTCACCTCGAGGGCAGTTTTGGGGGCCACAGTATAAGAAGGATATAAAACTATTAGAGTGTCCAAAGGAGGGCCACGAGGATGGTGAATCCCCTTGAGGGGAAGCCATGTGAGGAGTGACTGAGGTCACTTGGTCTGTTCAGCCTGGAGGGGAGGAGACTGAGAGGACATCTCATTGCAGGCTTTCAACATCCTCATGAGGGCAAGCAAAGGGGCAGGTACAGATGTCTTCATTCTGGTGACCAGTGACATGACTCAAGGAAGTGGCATCAAGCTGAGTTAGGGGAGGTTTATGTTGGATGTCTTGAAAGTTTTTCACCTGGACATTGGTTGGACATTGGAACAGGCTCCCCATGGAAGTGGTCACAGCACCAAACCTGACAGAGTTCAAGAAGTGTTTGGAGAGTGTTCTTGGGCACATGGTGTGACTCTTGGGACTGTCCTGTGCAGGGCCAGGAGTTGGACTTGATGCTGCCTTTGGCTCCCTTCCAACTCAGCATATTCTATTATTTTATGATTCTATGATTTATAGAGACACACTATGCTTAATCTAGAAATTCAAGATTTTATCTAGATCTTAGTCACAACCTTTTTGTATGGTGTTTCCTAACTTTAAAAGTGCAGCATGGAAAATCAGAGAAGTATATCTGAGCTATCTGCAGCAATTACAAAAGATACTGCAAAGACTATCTGTCTATTTCTACAGCTCTTTGTGTTAGAGTGTTTTCTGATTCACAACAAAGAGTCTCTTCCATATACAACTTAGGGGATTGTTGTTTATAAAAATAAAACTTTAATTGTAGACTGTCCTAATTCAGAAGAAAAAAGATGTTCAGATGGAAATGTTGAGCTCAGATTCCTCAATCTTATGTTACTGAACCAAATAGGTCACCAATTTTTATCCTGGCGCATAGACTTTCTTTCCTCCTAAACTTTTCTCCTCAAAAAAAAATGCTTTATAAAACTATAATATAGTTCCTCCTTGCCAAGGGATTTGGCACATTATATCACAATTAAAAAATGCAATAAACCCATGAGGCAATAAAAATGCTGTAGAATCTTCTATAAACTAAGCTAACAAGCAATAAAACAAATCAAGTTTAAGTGTAAGAAAGTGTTTTTGCTGCCAATAGAGGATGAATTTTATTGAAAAGAATATATAGTCATCTGTGCATTCACACTGTTGAAATAGTGAATGTTCTTTAAAGGGCAACACTGCTGTTTAATTCGGTGTTTGAGATCAGCACGTATACTGGAAGGATTTTTGAACTGCAGGTAACCAATACAGCTGCCCTTAGGCAGCAAAAATATCCCTAGATAAGTGTAATGATTTGGTTAGAAGCTCAACCGATTCTTTTCCTTATCACAGAGGAAACTGCTATAATAGAGGAAAGAGATAAGGCTACATAAACAAATACTTTAGAAGTTCCATTTTAAAAAGAAAGCAGGCACACAAAAAAGGCACACTTCAATGATCCGTTAAGCCTGAAAAAATCCTTCCATTTAGAACATTTGTACCAAAGCTAATACTTCTGCTTCTTCACCTTTTTCTTTGCTACAGGAAACAGGGAGATACATGTTGGCTCCCTTTTGTGGTGCTAGCATTACATGCTAGGGTAAAGTGAAGCCAATGCCTGGATTTAGAAATGCTTGTCACCAGCCTGAGGGTGGCATTGAGCTGGGCTGAGCTGGCAGAGCCTCTGAACTTGAATCTGCTCCCTGACACACTTCCAGTTCTCCAACCTCAAGCTGATTGCTGGCACCAACAACCTGAAAATAGGCTACCGTGCAGAAAGAGATGGAGAGGAACATAATATTTATTTTCTGTTATTGGTTCATACTGCCGGTTCAGCCTAGATAAAGATTTATATAACTGTTTAGGAATAGAGTAGAAACAGTATGCAATTTTGTCACAGCCTTTGTGTGTTTCTGGGGTGTTTAAAATGATGCCTTCCCAGGCATTACTTCTTCCAAGGCACTGCCAGGTACAATGGAGCTGCAATCACCCCCACACGGTTTTGCCGGACAGCTTTGGCAGAGAATGTGCAGCAGACAAAGAAGTAATCCAGGAAGGCCCTCTGTATGGAAATTCCACAAGGCTTTATTCCAACCATGTGCACAGATGGGAGAACAAACACGAGGTCTCTCCCTCACAAAGGGGTCCAGGGACAGAGAGAGCTGCCCTCTGCACAGGGTTATAAAGGTCACCAGACCAATAGAGAGAGGGCAGGGGGGCAAAAAAGGGATGCCAGAACCAGCGGTGGGACTTCATGGGTGTGGTTAAGGACAGCAGTTTCATGTAGCAGGGCTAAGGTATATCAGATAGCAAATGGGGCAGGGAGACCAACCTGGATAGGAGAACTGTCTTGGTTTCAAAGACAGGTATTTGCTAAAGAAGGCAGAAGCCTCTTTTAGAATAGGAAAATGTAACCCCCTTCCCTCCAAATTGGTAAAATTTTGAAATCAAGGGGCTTTCAGGCAACAGTATGAGAAAAAGAGGAATAACAGTCCTTTACTAATATATTTTTATATATAATGGGACAGACAAAAACAACAACAATGGTAACCACAACAAATAAGAACAGACAAACTCACGGACAGTCTCTCCCCGCTCTGTTGGCAATTCCCCTTTGGTGCAGTCACAGTCACAGCCGGCAGGGGCACTGGTGCTCCCGGTGCGCAGGGAGGGTGCGATGACTCCCCTGACAGGGGAAAAACGGGGCTCGGGGATCCCGAGTTTCCTTCCCTCGAGACAATGGAATGGATGGTGGAGAGCTGGTAGAAGCGTGCAGCTGAAAACAGAAGCCCACAGTGGAGGAAGATTCTTCATGGAGCTCCAAGCAGTCTCTCTCCCTCTCCTCTCAGTGTCCAGAAGCAAAGAAGTACTCTCCAGCTGTCCTTGGCTCTTTTTAACTAGTCCCATTCCCCCAGTATCTCTGCCCCCTTCTGAGGGGAAATCTCAGATATCAGGGAATCTTAGATAAGGGCTAGCTAGCCGCACCCATCTCAGAGCCAACTCTTTGTTTTTCTTAATCACCCACCATTATCACTTCCCAGCAACAAGAATTGGGAAAAATTCCTAAGACAGGGAGACAAACAAACAAACAAAAAAAAAAGTATCCCAAACCCCAACAGGAACCTAGGTAAATTTGAAATGGCTGAAACCAGGAATCCAGGGGGAAGGCCTTTTCAATCTCCATAAATGAGAGGGTACTGATGGCATAAGCCCACTGACCTCCACACAATTTCCTCCTCAGCTCTTTCTCTTGAACTTACGCCTATATTAAAGGCTAATGGTTACTCAAAGTTACACAAGCAATACCTAAGATTCAAATAAGGTTCACCATTAATACTCTATCACGTTTTTCTAGAGGAAATATTTTAAAAATACTGTCATTAGTGAGACTGAATAAGACCTGAAAACACTTAACATTACATGAAAAAAAGGGAAACAAACACTTAAATTGGAAAATGTCTATGTTTGATTCAGATTGTTTGATTTTACCCTCCTAATATCATAGCTACATAATTTATGCTCCTTTTATGCTTTTTGAGCAAAGGGGACTTTGAAATGGCTTTGTTTACCCCAGCTTAATTGGGTAGATGCCCAATTCTTTAATGAGGGCACTGAGTACTGTTTCTGCTGTCAGTTCTTTATGTCTAGAACACCCCTGTGCAGCTCACTTTGCCTTCAGAGACACAAACCTTCATTGTAAGTCAGCAACTGTCTACACTGGAGTATGAAAAGCTCTTACTTTTAAGAGCTGAAAACTTCTGTGAATAAACTACTAACTTTTGCCTAATAAAAAGGGAAATCAATTTTGCTTTTACTTTCCCACTTCTGTTGACAATGAAAATATGCTGAGAATAGATGCTTTGCCAGAAATGCCATAAAAACTCCTACTGGGGCAAGGGTCTGAGCATGGGCCTGCTCTCTTCACTGTCAGTGAGCTCATAATTGGATGAAAACTAAGCTTTGCGTAAACAACCTCCACATCAGCAGAGATAGCACTGAGATGCTTTGAATTTTATTCCAGATTATGAAGAAGTTCTTCCATGTATCCATCACCATTCTGTCAAGCAAAACCAGCCTCACTCACAACAGCATGGCACTGTACCCTTATTTTTGTGACTCCGCATGTGCATTTGGCAATGTATTCACAGGCCAATGATAAGAGTATATTACCTTACCATCAATCATATTTCTAAGGAGATTCATGACCATGTACAGCTATCAGCAGGAGATGAGCTCATCTAACTCTGTTAGCAGATGCCAATACATAAAGAATTACATGGTCATGATGGTAATCTCGTGTTTTCAATCACAGTGCTACCTGTTACACCCTGTGCTGTCTGTGGCAGCCAGCCTACTTTCTCAAGTAGACTTACAATCATGATGAAGAAAAGAGCAGAGTGTTGAACCTGAGTGGTCTTGATGAAAAGCACTAATTACTTTTTCCATTTCTTAAAATTCTGTGTCTTCAGCAGTTTGGTATGTAATCCTAAAACAAAATTGGGAGGAGTATTGAAAGGTAGCCTTGGTTCTGTGTCTTCAGGATCTCAAGGACATTTTTCTAATATGATTAAGGAATAGGTAGACTAACGCTTTTTGGGGGTTCTCACAGAGCTGCTTAGGTTCTGCAGAGAAAGTTTTATCCAGTGCTTGGTGAGATAAGCTTCTGGCTGCCACTCGGGGCCGCAGCCTTATCTTATCTTGCTTATCTCTGTACTTAGGTTTTGCTTTTGCAGTGAGAGCAGTGAACCCAGTGTTCAATAAAGCAGGTAGAGGCTGAGAAGAGAGAATGGAGTCCCCGATAGCTTTATCCAGACTTTTAATGGTGTTCTTCTTCTTCAGGATACAGGGCTATCAGAGAGACCCTGATGGGGTCTTTACACAGGGTTTTATAGGGAAAGGGAAAAGGGTGGTGATAAAGTGGGGTCCAGGGTCCTTATCAAATCACAAATTGACAGGGGATGACGGCTTTCCAATGATTTCTGGGCAAGGGCAGGATATATTTGCATTAACTTATGACTTTACAGAACAGCAGAAGTTTCTGGCAACTGTTGAATAGTAAAACAATATGATGAATATTAAAATAATAGAGGTGGAACTGAATCTATGATTGACAGGGTTAAAACGTGGCAGATAGGGAATTCCCCTCCAGCATGCTGCCTCCATCTTCTTCAGCCTCACCATCCTGGGAAGGAAAATCTGTCCAAGCTATTTCTCTGTTTCTCATGGAGGCAGCTGACTGATCCACTGCCACAGTAGACTAGCAAATTACCCTCAGATACAGGACTGTGGATATCAACTCATGCCAGCTACTGTCATTTCTGTGTATGTACTCCTGTCCATATATAAATATAAAATGCTGCCAGGTAACAGACCAGGTAGTAACAGAGAACTAAGAATCCTCATATTTATCATACAGGCTGAGTGAAAGAAGCTGGCACTGAAACTTGTCTCATTCATCTGCTTATGCTTCTTTGATGCTTCTTTGATGCGTTTTTGAGATCTGTGAATACCTTCAATCCAAGTTTGTGAAAAACAGAATACAGATATCTAAACACTATCTAACTTTGAAATTTGACTGGGCCCAGGATCTGTTTTGAGCAGAGATTAATTGTTTCTGATTTTATTTTTTATTTAAGTTTTAAGAAATTACACGAACTGCATTCTCAGCTGTTGAAGACCTCGGTGATAGTCTAACCACAGCTAGCAACAGAGTACTTCATGGCTGGTCCCTCCCCAGCCCTTCCACCCCTCCAAAAAGTGGGATGGGAAGAAGAATCAGAAAAATTCCTGTCAAATCCACAGGTTGAGATAAAAACAGTTTAATAATTGAAATAAAGTAAAATACTACTACTACTAATAATAACACTTATAATAAAAAGGAAGATAACAAAAATGAGAGATATTAGCTAAAAAAAAACCCAGTAATGCACAATACAATTGCTCACCACTTGCTGAGAAATTACGCTGCTCCCATTTATATACTGGGCATGGTGTTCTGTAGTGTGGAGTATCCCCTTGTCTAGTTTGAGTCACCTGTCCTGGTCATGCTCCCTCCAGCTTCTTGTGCACTTCCTGGCTGGCAAAGCATGGGACACTGAAAAGTCCTTTACTTAGGGCAAGCACTACTCAGCAACAAGTAAAACATCAGCATGTTATTAAACAATAATGTCACACTAAATCCAAAACACAGAACTATATCAGCCTCTAGGAAGCAAATCAACTCTATCCCAGGTGAAATCAGGACAATCACAACAAAAACACTATCACCAGCACCATTTGGCAATTCACTTAGTGTATTCACCCCTGTTGGTTTGCTTTACTAAGTATACAAAGTTTATTAATAGTGTTTATGATACAAGTCTGGAGATTTTTGCCAAAAGAACACCAGAAAATTCAGCCAAATATAAAATGCTTCAGCCAGAAATTTAGGAAGTCTTCATAACTTCCTGAAGGGAATGATAAGAGAGCATGTTTTTGGACGGTAAATTGGTTTTATCACTCAGGCTTTTTTCTTCTTGTAGTGTGTATGTTTTAATTTGACCTCACAATTCGGAAGAAGGTTGCCAAAACTATAAATGAATCTGACCTCAAAAACTCTGAGATATAACTTTGAAAAATACCATTTCCTTTGAACAGCAAAGATAATAAAACAACTTTTCATATTCATGGACTTGCATTTCAAACCACTTGGCAGGTTTAAATGATTATATCTAAGCAATTGTAGAGAAAATGCATCAGATTTTCTACTTTCCCTTTTCTTAATTCTATTCTAAGGACTTTTCACTTATTTTAAATAGAAATGTCATGTCAGCTGGGTTATGAGAAGATAATACATGGGTTAGAGCAATTTTAATTTAACATGACACACTTACTTGTTTACATTACTGAGTGTCAAAATTGGCTGAAAAATATAGTATTCTGAAAGCATCTTCTCCTCCCCCCTACACCACTCCCTCCTCCCCCCTGCAAAAACAGGCCAAAACCTATTTGATTTTGGACAAATTTTCATTTATGCTGTAGTTTCCCTGCAAAAAGACACAGCTTCTGGTTTACAGAGAATCACCAATCAGAGAATCCGGTTTACAGAGAACCACACATCATCTTAAGCTGTGAGATATATTGAATTTGGGAGACTACCATGGGAACAAACACCATATATTTAAAGTGTCCTCTGTTCAGCTGAGGATTTAATTGGATCCAATTTAAGTGGATCTTTATCATAATCTAGTACAGCTATTCTTGCATTCTTGAGAGTGACAGACAGAGTGAGCAACAGGAGATGTACAAAAAGAAAAGAAAATGTTAAAAAAAAAAAGCTATAGCAATTACCATGAAGAGAATGGAGAAGGAAAAGCAACAGGGGAAATGCATTAGTGAGTCAGATACTGAAGGAAAAATCTTAAGGATGAATAGATGTATTCATTGTACTCTTGAAGGAAGCACGGGTAAATATAAGGAGTTAGATTTGGTAGTAAGAATATTGGGAAGATGAAGAGATTACAGGACATTGGGGAAAGGAAAAACAAGTTAGGGAAGCTTAGTCAGCATAAGAAAGGGAGATCAGAAGAATGTGCATTATGAAACTGCTCACATCAAAGCAGCTAAGATCTTAGGAGACCAGTGAAGACTTATGCTGGAATGAAGACATTAATAACTAGGACTTTAAACTGTATTCTTTCTCTATTCTGGTATTTTGAGTAACCTTTCATGCTAAAAAGGAAATTATAGGCTTTGTTTTTGAATAAAGGTCATTGTGATTTGCTGATCCATACTCTTAGGATAATTAATGAAATTCTAACATAGGACCAATAAAATCTGTTGCTTTTGCAACTTGTTTTCTAACCCACTGGGATTAATAAAATACAATATGTATTTTCTCTTCCAAAGTATTATAACAAAGGGAAATGGAATAAATTTTCTTTTTCCCAGAACCCCAATTTCTTTCAGGAACTATCATAATTAAGAAATCACAGCCCAAAACACAGTGATTAAAGAATATCTCGTTTTTCTAAGCAGTCTCTGCCGAGATAGATGATGGTAATATGTGGAAGACAAGGTCTCAGATCTAGAAGTAGAACTTTGTTGTACATATTGCACCTTGGTTGTATTATCAAAAATAATTGAACACATTCAACAACATTTTTTACACCTTCTTGAAGCTGTTGCATGAGAGTATTTGGTGTCTGATACTGCCATGGTCTATATTAATAATTCTCTTAAATTCTTCTTTATCATTTGGAGTTTTTTTAATGGTTGTAGTAATTGTTATTGCTGGGTTTGTTTCTGAGTTTTGTTAGATTTTGTTTGCTTGTTTATCTCACTAAGGCCAATAGGAGCTCTGTTGAAGACTTCTGGTATTATTCAGCTGGCATTCTTTCCTGAAACTGAAACTCTCTTAAGATTCAAGTTGGTGAGAGACAAATCTTCCTGGATTTTGTGTACAGGCATTGTCATAATATCATCTTTGGCATTTATACAGTCTGTACAGTAATATCTTCAATCTTTAACTGATCATGAAATCTAAGTCCTTATCCAGGATTGTTTTCATTTTTTCCATTGGCTTTGATGCTTCCAAATCTCTATTAATTGCAGGGTGCACTTCTAGATTTCTAAAAAATTGTCCACAAATAATAATATCAAATTCCTTTAGCTATATTTCAAGCTTTATTTTTTTTTCCCTAGTGGATCATATTTATTTTCTTGTTTATTTAGGAGACTAGTATAGAAATAGAAATTTAATTATTTTTCCACATAAAGGTGTACTTCTGTCTTGTTTCAAGTTTACTCTAAATCTGCTCAAGCTGTTTTAGTGAATATGCTCCCAAGGGAGTTTCAAAAACTCACTATTTTAATGTGCAAAATCAGTACTAAAAATCCCTAGAAGTATCTCATGATCTTTTGAAAATATCTCTCAACTGTAGCTAGCTGACTGAGATGCAGGTCAGTCAGTCTTAGCTTCCTAACCAGATATGAAAAATATACAATCAGCTATCTCTTTATCTTCTGGTCATGAAGGGGCTTGCAGTATCAGTCGTGCTCTAAAGACTTGTTATATATTCCAGTTACTCTAACTGCTTGTGTTACTACCTGTAATGCTGTGTGTGTGTTCGATTTTACTACCATACAAAACTACAGAAGCTGCAAGGGTCACCACACCTACAGTCGCATCCTTAGTATCTTCATTTTACCACGGCACATTGTTCTCCTGAAAAATGCTTTAGCTTTTCAGAGAATTCCCTTGAATCTGTCTGATATGCTTCCACACTTTGTGTTAATTACAGTGAAAGGTCTGCTGGGCCTTTTGGGGCACTCCTATATAGAGCAGAGTCAACATGTTTGAAATGTTTGAAAAGCCCATATAACATAAATGGTTTGGTTAATTGTTCCAATCCCCTTTTTATCATTATATAGCCTTGCATACTGA
The DNA here is from genome assembly GCA_013400735.1 of Pomatostomus ruficeps. Classification (NCBI taxonomy): domain Eukaryota; kingdom Metazoa; phylum Chordata; class Aves; order Passeriformes; family Timaliidae; genus Pomatostomus; species Pomatostomus ruficeps. The sequence goes on along the minus strand of VYZT01057520.1, from coordinate 39,384 downwards.
ACCATATGCTACACTTAAAACATATTTACCAGATGTGTCACTTACTAGGAAGATCCAGGAAAAAAAACATGAAGTCACTGCTTATATTCTAAAGCTTTGAGACTTGAAAGATCGAGTAACATCCCACAAGAAAGAAAAAAAATTTGAACAATATCTTGACAGAACAGAAAACTGCATGGAGATAGAATAAAATGGTCATGCCTCTTTCTTATTCCATTGTTTTAGAAAGAACAAAAGCACAAAACATTATACTTGGAGTGAACCCTTGACATCCTGGTGAAGACTTGTACTTTTCCTTTGCTTCAGTACAAGGCAGACAGCATTTTCTGTCATTTATCTCTGGAAGCTAAACTACATCTCTTTGCTTTTCAGCATCAGTAACTCACTTGAAGTGAATGTCCCAAAGTCATGGTTTCACCCCAGCCAGCAGCCAAGCCCCATGCAGCTCCTTAGTCACTTCCCCACCAGCAGGACTGGGGAGAGAATAGGAATGGTAAAAGAGAGAAAACTCATGGGTTGAGATAAAAACAGTTTAATAGGGAAAGCAAAAGCCACACACACAAGCAAAGGAAACAATGAATGGATTCACTGCTTCCCATGGGCAGGCAGGTGTTCAGCCATGTCCAGGAGCGCAGGGCCCCATCACACGTAACAGTGACTTGGGAAGACAAAAACCATCACTCCAAACACCCCCCCTCCCCCTTTCCTCCTTCTCTCCACTTTATATACTGAGCATGATACCACATGGAATATCACTTTGTCCCTGAGGAATAATCAGTTCCCTTCAGAATGAATATTATTCAATACCAGAAATTTTGAAGCAAAAAAAAAGAAAAATTAATAAGGTGAAAAAAGAATAAAACAAATAAGCAAGAGCCTTGCATCAGAATCACATTTTTCTCATGAGACTAAAATATGTCTTTCAGTATGTCTGCAGTAATGCTTTCAAAAAGTCAGTCTATTGTTACATAAGTTGCACAAATTAGTCCTTGAGAAAGGACAAAATTTATCTTGAAGCCAAATACCATGTACAGGACATTATCAGACACTGCAAATACTAATTGCATGTGGAAGCCTGACTAAAATAATCTAAGAAAATATTACATAAATTCAGAATATTACTGTATTCATATAGTATTTATTTTTCTACGAAAATTAGAAAAACTGCATCAGTCATGGATAATTTGCAATACATCTTTTCTTTCTGGAAGAGACAGAAAGCTAGTATGTTAGCCACCAAGAATGTAGCCCCACTGATTAACTGGAATAATCAAAATTTAAAAGAAAAATACTTATTGAAACAAGCGTGTTCAAGATATGACTGGTTTTTGAAATGTAAACCAAAAAACCCCAAACATATACCCTGTTGAATGTCACAGGTCTATAGATATACACGGAGTCTCAGTGAAGGTGGCTGTGGAGGCCAAAAGTGTTTTCAGATCCATACTTCACCATCAGCCAAAGGACATATTCAGCACATAATTTTGGACATTTATTTCACAGGACCAAATTGACCATAGGAACACATTTCAGGCCTTCATTTTCCACTTCAAAGTCACCTTCTCTCCCTAAAGTTTTTAAACTTTTTAAAAAGTTTGCAGTAATTGAGATTAAGGAAGGTAGATATGTGTAGGTTAGAAAAGTCTGCATTTATTTTGCCAGGTCTCTGTTCCTAAATTGCAAATATGTCTAACAGAATTAGACCCTGAGCACCCAAGCAGTTCAAAATAATACTCCTGAGCAATGTGAACTACCTCTTTCGTATAAATGAGATGCTAAACTCAAAGAACATGCTGCCAGCAGATCCTATATGACAGAAGAGGTTGGTCAGATATTTCCAAATAAAAAGATCCATATGAATTTTCCTCTGTATGTCAAAGATATTTTCCAGATTCATAAAACTTGAAGTGAAAACAGCAAATATTTTTGTTTATAAAAGAACTAGACATTTTTTATTTCCTGTTTTGGAAGTTAACCTTCACTTATCAACCAACAGGGACTCCCTGCTAAAAAGGCTGGGAGTAAGAAACACATTTAGATAATATTTTGTTCCATATTAACCCACCATTGGAATTAAATCCTGATCCTGCACTTCTGGTAAGGATGAAACAGCTGAAGTTGAAAGGTGTAACGTAGCCTTTCTGGACAGTATTGTACAATAATGTGGTTAACACTTCCTCACCTTAACATATTCATAAAACAGATCCCTAACGTGCCAAGCAGGTCATGTTGTACTAAATGATACCTGAAAGAAACAGCATGCACAGATATTAACATTAAACACCAGGATGACAGAAGTGCTGTTCTCACACACACTGTTTAATTAGATATCATACACTCACCAAAGTATTGTCACTCTCCTAGGTCTGATGTATTAATCAATCCTTAAGGCAAGATTAATTCAAATGGCTATGATATAACATAGTCTCTCTGGCCTGTGCTGGTACTTCCCCATGAATAGGAGAGTTCTGTTGATTTTGCAAGAAGCTGTTGCAATTATTTTCATAATTCATTGCTTTGACCATTTTATTAGTATGTGAACATCTCTCCACTGGCCCCTGCTCTTTTATCATGTTGAGCATAAAACTATGCAATTTCAGTCTCACTGATTCTCACAGCTATCTTAACTATTTCCTCTCATTCAAATTGTAAAGGCTGACTTGTTTCTGACTGACTTGAAGTTTCAACCATTCTCAAACATTTCACAGATTTTCAAAGAAATCTTTAGCTTTGTTATGCTGATCCCCATGGAGATGTTGTATATAAATATGTGCAAACCTTTACCTCCTTCCCTTCTCTCAAATCCCTTCTTAAAATCATGACATATTTAATAAATTCTACAGCTGTGCACCATCTGCTAATCATGTAAATAAAATTCTTAAAAGATTTCCCTTGTTCTTGATAGTCTGTCCTCATAAAATCTTATGTTCAAACCATACACTCATTCAGGCAGGAACTGTCTTCCTGTACATTTTGGGCTGTCTTGAACTCACAAGAGCATTAGTAAATTCTGAAGAATTGACAAACGAAACATTTGCTATTAAAGGTTTAGGCTGTAAGAGGTGAAAGGGGATGTATGACAGGGAAAATTTCTTGGAATTATTTCTCTTTCTAAAAATGTTATAAACATCCTGTCATTTTAGAGGTCAACTCTATCAGCAGCACTGACATTAAAAAGTCCCAAACAAAAGATATTAAAATATAAAAAGTCTATTATAGGAGCTAAAATTCAAACTCAGTTGAAATAACTACTCCCGGGAATCTAATGTCAATGTCATTTGATTCAAGTCTTACCTTCTAAACTAGTAGAAAGATAATAAGGTCTCAAATACTTGGAAAGTAATGAAGCATTTAAAGTAATCAAGCAATCATTCTATAATGATGGGGGTTTGCTCACAGATCCTGACAGACTACAAGTACTTGAAAGGAAGAGCAGGAGCAGAGATCTTAATTTAGGAACCATTGTGAATTACAACAATTATTTAAATTATATTTTTAATTGTATTTTAGGTGCATATACACACATGTAAGTTAATTTAGATTATAGAATATTTTGAGGCTTGCAGGTGTAAGTACACATTGTATAACTAAAAGAGTTTAAAATAACCTAAGTTACATCTTTTCAGGCAGCTGAGGAAAGATAATAAATATATTTGTCTCATCAAGATAATTTTTCTCCTCCCCTTCTTTCCACCTGCTTCTACATCCTTTCAGTCTGCATCCTTGCTTGTATGCATTACATCTATCTGCAAAGTACTGGTGTATCTTATTATATTTGCACACTAAAGTTGGTCAGATGTTGACTAGTTGCATCTCTATGCCAAAGTAGGAAGGTAAAGTTTCTGGTTTTTATTCTTGTCTGGGTTTTTTTGTTTTTTTTTTTTTTTTTTTTCCCTGTGATTGAAAAGTAAAACCAAACAAATATAGAAAAAATATGAGAAATTATTTTTATAGAATTATTTATTTGTAGAAGAACATTCCTTGTTCTTGCAAGAGATTACCAAGGTAAGCAATGACAGGTGTTCAGAGATTCCTTTAAATATTAAATTTCTAGTCTGTTTCTTTGATAAAGTACAGACACAGCCACAGATTCATTTGTTTTGAAAAAGTGTGGAGTTTTTGATTCAGCAACTGATCAGATTCAGAAGCAAGCTAGAAAGTGAATGACTGAATCCTCTAAGATCCTTACAGTTTTAGATGTAAACCCTTTACAGTTAGGTATAACACATTTCAGTTTAAATATATATTTAATGTCTTCACATTTACTTGTGTGTTTAGGTGCTTGTCACTCACTGATGTGCTTCAGCACTTAAATGCTTTTCTGAAGCTGAGCCCAAATGAACCCTATGCTCTGGAAAACCCCTTCAGGAACACAGAGTTCAGGCCCGCAAGCACACCTGAAACATCAGCTGAAAATCAGTACCTTATGGCAGCAAACTTCTTTTTTGAGTTATTTTCATGGAGACAGAATTAAGTCAGTTTCATGAGAGGTTTCTTGAAAATTTATTTCAAGGATAGCTGGCTGGTAGTAAGCCATTTTCCACTTATTGACATTCTAATACGAAAAGTGGAAAAAATAAAATTGCCAGGTGACAGCAGCATATTTACTAGAGCTCTGAAAAAACTGGCAACACTCTGCACAAAATTTCTATTTCCTCCTTTACTTGCAACTTGTGTTTGCAAAAAAAAAAAAAAAAAAGATGAAAATGCTGAAAGTTCGATTGCATGCACATCTTTAATGATTTTTTTTCCAGGGGAATACAATAGAAAATTGTTTATATTTCTAGGAGCAGAGGCAGGGATGCCAAAAAGCTGGCTACATGTGCTACCACCAGAAACACAGAGTTGGTGAAAAGCAACCTGGTGCAAGGGGCAAGTGAGCAGTCTAGATATTTGCTTGCTTAAGAGCCCATTAAATGGAGAGAAAATAAGATATATTCTTTGGAGTTATCTAAGTAAGAAACTTGTGGTGTCAGAGAACTGAATGGTTTCTTCTGAGATAAATTGTCCTGGAACTTAAAAAGAGTCCTTTGGAAAATTATCATTACCACATTGCTTGAAGAAAGCCATCACTTATACTGACTAGTTCAAATCATACAGAACACTTTCAGACATTTTTTCTTGAATAATAATGAGTATGGTTATCTTTGGGTCAATCTACTTTTTGTTGTTAAAAGATGGAAGGATTATTACCAATGGGATTGGTTCATAACTTAGATCGTATTCTTTGTAAAACAGGTCACGATACTGTCTAAAGAAAAAATCAGTAGCCTCAACACTAAGCAATTGCTGTGATTAATTAAAGAAAAACACATTACTAATCTTATCAAAATCAGAAGAAGGTCCATATAGCTTTTTTATTCAGTCTGAGGGTTTAATGTTTTCCAAAAGGAATAGGAGAAAATATGAAATTAAAGGAAAATGTCTGAAGTATTCTTTGTGTAGCACTAGTCCTTTGCCTTTATAGAAATTTCTGTAACTTTATTTGCCTGCAAATGTAACAATTATCAAACTCAAAAGAAGCAGAATAGAAGTAGTTACATATTCCATTTAAGCAAGAACACAGAGGGCTAGACAAGAGCAATTTACAGAAAAGAATACTGTTTGCCTTTTTTTATTGCTTGCAAAATGCCAGGAGAGTTTCAAAGTAATAGCATTTATTTAAAAAAAAAAAAAAAGAGAGAGAGAGAGAATGAGAGAGAGAAAACAGAAAAAAAGTATTGCCTGAGAAAAAGCCCAATTTTAAATGTATTCACCTTTTCATCCTGCTACATAAGCCTTCTGTCTGCTTTACACTGTAAAAGTTGTGTTTATTTATTTGTTTATGTTTTTGTGCTTTTGAAAGCTGTATGGAAAGGTTTTTAGCTTCCTTTTTTTTTAATTGCTTAGAGTTTTCACATCCAGAGAAGACATACCTTGTCTTGTGTACATTTGATGATGTTTTTAATAGAAATTTCTGAAATGCTTAAATATTTTTTCCATGCTTCACTGTTATCTTTTTTTATTTCTTTGATCAAAATCTCATTTCTCTTTCAAATACTCACTGTTGTTATGAAGTGGTGTAACCAGAGTTTCTACAATTGGACAGACTGAAAAGGTAACAGAAGGGAAAAAAATTTCCACTCAAGCCATCTTTGCTACAAAAAAACTAATTCCACATTTTGAAAGTTCCAGTACATTCATTATTGTTCTTTGCAATCCGTGTGTTTTGGAGAAACTGGAGTTTCAAAAGATTGCAAAATCCATTTCTTCTCTTGACAGCAAATATTGAACTTTCTTACCTGAAAAAGATAAAACTTTCTGAGATTTACCTTGCTTTTAACACAAGAGTAGCTTTTGTTTACCAAAACCAGAGGCCAAATAAAGCAATGCAGTATGTTCCAGCAAGGAAACAGCAGGAGTAATTTGTGTTCCACTCAGGATGATAAAGCGCCATTCAAGGACCGATCAAGTACTTGGCTCAGATGTCTAAAAGTCTTTAGAGCACTTCCCATCTCTAATACCTAGATTGGCTGGATATCCGAATCCAGTGAGTTTAACGCCACCTTGGAGTGTACTTCCCACACCACCATGCAAGGAGGTGTGAAGGGTTGCAGCTCCTCAGGTCTTCCTCTGACACAGTCCACCTCCCGAGTCTGTGATTCTTATCCTTCCATCGCCTCCTTTCGATTCCCAGTCCTTCACCTCTGGTGTGTATGGGATCCCAAGCGCAGGGGCACTGATGACTCCTGTTTTCCCAAAGCAGACACAGCTCTGAGCCGCACAGCCCGTTTTGCCTTGCGGCAAGAGGCAGCTGCAGCGGGCGAGGCTCGGAGCCAGGGGCGGCCGCCACACCTTGCGCGCTTTGATGTCGCAGCCCTCGCATGGTCTCCGCACCAGACGCGGCTTGGCCGGGCTCGCAGTCAGCCCCTGCCGCACCTGGCCCGGCACCGCCCGCTGCACACCGGGAACGGGCTGCCGGGAGGAGCCTCCCCGCTGGAAGGGGCTCGATGAGTCTGTTTCATGGGCTGCCGCTTTGAACTCCCATCACCTTGCCGCCTCCACAACTGGAGCCTGGGGTGAAGAAAGATGAAAGCGCGCTGGGGAGTGCAGAGGCTTGCGAGGCACGCTGGGAATGCTCCCAGCCTGCGAGCAGGGCTCCGGACTTGGCCGTTCCCCAACCCGGGCCGTTACATCTCACGGCTCGAGGAGCTATCCTGGCGTTTGCAAACTACCAGGGGTGCATTTGATGTACGCTGGAGTGTTTGTACATAAACCGGGGGATGTTAGAAGGTGCTTGCATTTATGCTTACAAACAGGGGCTCTGAGAATATTCAGAGATCATGCCCGGATCAATCTGAACCCTTTTCAGAGATACTGATGATGACCAAACACTGTAAGAGTCCAAAGTATTTAACATTTACAAACCTTGTTTGATAACTTATCCACTGTATGCTCCCATTGACTTTCACAAGTTTTAAAATCAAATCTTTAAAACATTGAAAAGAAGAAAAAAGGAGAAAAAATTCCAACAGCTACTGCTTTCCAATTCTGCTAGGCTTTGTAGTAAATCTGTTAAAAGAAAGGGAAGGTCAATATGAAATGCACCTGGCCTGTTATACTGAAGCTGAGCACTGTCTCTGGCTCAGGCAACCCTGTTAGCATGAGCATTAGCCTCATGGTGTTCTGTAAAACTAAGGCACTTGCTAGAATAGCTTTTCTAAAGAAGGATGTTTTTCTGAAAGAAAAATTTCAGACGCATATTTTATATTAGTAGCAAAGCATAGATTATAATTTATATTTTTTCTGACCTGTAAATTTTATTGTGTTTATGGTTTGTGACATCATAACATTCCCTGAGTGTTAGTGTTAGAGGAGGCAGAGAAAACTGCCTTTGCAAATATATTGTGTAAATCTTAGTCTCCCTGGTCTTTTTAGAATGACAAACAATGATACATAATTAATTGTAATTTTGCTGGAAGTGACATTATCACCATATCCATAAATACCCACAAGGCAAGGACTGTCCCAGGGGAGATAATTTTCTTTCAATGGTGTGATAAAATGTTCTCATCACAGACAGTATTTATTGCCTGTGTCTCTTGAGAGATGATTAAAACAGGAGAAGAGCAAATAAACAGACACAAAGCATCCCCACTATGCTCATTTCATAGTCTTGCTTCTACTTGTTTCAAACACAGTGTATCAATATGGGACCTGAGCATGATAATTTTTCCTCCTTCTGCTTTCTTAGTGGATTTTTATTGTTGTTTTGGAGAAAAATGACTAGAGAAATATCTGAAACCTTAATATCTTTTAAAAACTTCTACACTGAGCTACAATCCCTGCTGCAGTAAACTGCACATAATCTCATCACTTATCACTTAGTTTCCTCTAGCTAGCTTTCATGCCCCATTGGGAGCACAACGAGAAAGGCATTTCATTACATTTCCTTTTCTTACAAGGTGACCTAGCAGAAATAAAAAGAAATTAATTACATTATAATTATACATTATTTACTTTGCTTAAATAAAGAATAAGCTATAGTAAAGTCATGTTTTGGAGTTTTTTAGATGAACAAAATGTCCTTTTTGATTTATTGCTAGTCTTTCAGAAAGACAGGTGACATTTCCTGCAACACTGGCTGCAGCTCACAATCCCCTTTTGGAAAAGCTAAGGAGACTTACAGTTTGAAAACTTTTCAAAGTTATGCGCTCAGCTAGGATGAAACATTGTGAATAGGTTCACTTCAGCCAAGTTGGTGAAAAAGTCTCATTGCCAACTTTTCCTTTGTTTTTTGAAGTTGCTCTCTCAGTATAGTTTTGATTCATACCACTTAAAAGTAAATCTGCAAAGCAGAAAACTTACCTGTGCTGTCATGGTATCAGTATTTCTTTTTGTTCAGAGATACCTTAGGATCCTAAAATGAGTTTCAGTTTTTTGATTCTTTTTAAAAGGCCTTGCTTTTTGCTTTTCTTTTTATGTAGACATCTTTTTACCTTAATGATGTAGTAATGGTTCAATATATCTTTTTATAAAATTGTTTAAATCTTCCATGAGTAGCATCAGCTGCATGCTTCAGAAAATATGATGCAAAGTTGTATAGAAGGGTCAAAATGCCACTGACTATGAATATCTGACAGTGCATTCAAAATTCATTAAGGTTCAGTTACAGCATGAATTAAATGCACCTCTAAATCAAATAAATTATAAGCTGTGCTACTCCTTAGACTATTACAGTAGTTTAGAAACTAATATTTAGTCATATGATGCCAGAAATTTGAAATTGATCTATCAGAACCCTTTCTTCTTTACAAGTATCAGCCATTGATTGTGGAGAGCTGTGAGCCCTTGGCACCCCTTTGGAGGCAAAAGGCCTGAGGACCAGAGAGAAGCAACTTTCCCTGAGGTCATGGTGGCAAAATGAACCACCCCCAGCATGCCTTGTTTCTTTATGGTAATACCTTGTACCCAGTTGGCTAGTCAGTTTTCACCCCACCCCTGCCTTCCCCATAAAAGTCACTGTCTCTGCCCCGGGACCCAAAGGAGTTCTCGCCCTTGGCTTCCCCTTAGCAGAGTCTGCTGGACAATAAGGCTACCTCTGTGGAACTGCCAAACGAGGCTCCTCGTCTCTCTGTCCCCGAGTCAGCCTTGGGTGATTTGCAAAGAGCTGATATTGCAAAGAGCTGAAATCCCAAGAGCTGAATCGCTAAGAGCTGACTCATAAGAGCTGATAATCGCTTGCTGCAATCACCTACTGCCCAGGGAGGCCTGCCATAGCCCCTGAAAGAGTTGCTCTCTGCAGGACACTCTCTAGGAAGGCCGCGGTGTACTGGTGCTGACCAGCATCGGACCCCCTTGGTAATTGATGATGAGATTAAAAGACATTTAGACAAAGACAACAAATGTGTTCTTCAGAACTGCAAGATACATGTTTGCTTGTTTGACAATTTTGCTTACCCTGAAGGTCTTACATTTAATAATACATATTTCAGCACCATAAATAATATTCTTACAGACATAATGTGATGGTCGGTTTGTATTTCCTGGTTCTTCTCATGATTTGAAATGATTAAACAAGCAATGTCTCCATATAAACCAGTTCAATGGAATATATTTTTAATAGCAATTTTCTTTGTTCCTGCAGTCTTCAAAACACACAGCAAAAAATATTTTTCCTCTAGTTTCACACAAGACAACTACATCTTACTGTTTTTCCACACCATGAATGTGCTGCGGTACACATTATATGACATAATTAGAAACATTATGACTCATGATACTATTGAATTTAAACAATAAATTGAAACTTTTTTTAAATTTAAACCTTTGAGGAACTCACCAACAAGCAAAGTAGTGGTGGTAAACTTAATGCAGCCATATAAAAAAGAATTTCATTTCCTGTAATTTGTGAAATATGAATAGTTCTGTAAATACTCAATGCTAGCTTAACTCCAAAATGAGCTAAAATCTGCTCAGCTTTAGGTGAATAAAGTACTAGAGATGATTTGTGTTGTTCTTCTTCATTGTTAGTTTTCTTTTTTTTCTCTCCCAAAATAATGGGAATTTTTCATAGTAAAGTCTTACTTTTCCCTTAACTTCAGCAACAGTTTCACTACTTCTCTAATTATTTGAAAGGAAAAATATTACAAGTTTGTGCAACTGATTCTATTTTTTTCATTAGTATTTAATTTTTATCTATGATAAACATTAACGTGATACCAATGCGATTTTATAATGAAATCACTCATCCAGGTGGCTTGACATGAGAATTAATCTACCAGATACTGCTAAGAAAAAAAGAAGAAATTTTATTTGTTATTAGAAGAAACAATTACCACTTCTCTTCAAATTTCAAAAGTCCTGTATTCAAAATAAGTGATTTTAATAAGCTGGTAGTTTTTTTTGATTCAGGGTCAGAAAACATATGTAGAACAAAGTCAAATTAAGAAAAAGTCAGTAGGTCAAATAATGACCTACTGTCTGTGACTGGGAGATGGCAAATCTAAAAACATAAGAGGACTCAAAATAAGTCAGGAAAGTGATAAAGATTTCTTGACTTATGAGAGAAGGGTTCAACTTATGAAGACAAAGAATTGCCATAAATGAAAAAAACCATGAAAATCCTTATTATTAGAAATATACCTAGACTATGAAATTACTTCTTATTTAAGCTTGGGGTTAAGCTCAGGTTTCTAACCTAGTATGCAATCTTCAAGGATCTGGGATTCTAGATGCCTCATGATGCAACACAAGAGCCATCATCAAGAGGATGTAGTTACAGTCATGCAAAGGTGGAAGTTATTCCAGCTTCTGCTGTGACCATATCAAACAAGGCAAGACAACATCATAGAATCACAGAACGGATGAGGTTGGAAGGGATGACAGTGGTTCTTCTGGTCCAGCCTCCCTGCGGAAGCAGGGTCATCCTAGAGCACATGGCACAGGATTGTCCAGATGGTTCTTGGATATCCCCAGTGGGACAAACTCCACATCTCTGGGGAACTTGTTCCAGTGCTTGGATACCCACACAGTAAAAAAGTTCTACCTCATGTTCATGTGGTACTTCCTGTGCATCAGTTTCTGCCCATTGCCTCTTGTCCTGTTGCTTGGCATCACTGAGAAAAGCCTGGCTCCATCCTCTTGACACCCTTCTTTCAGATAATTATTCATGAGTTTGCCTCACAGTCATCTCTTCTCAAGGCTGAACAAGCCCTGCTCCTTCAGCCTTCCCTCATAAGGACAATTATCTTTGTTGCCTCT